>VDFB02363333.1:0-10058 GCA_007258455.2 Sequoia sempervirens
ATACATGGAGTTGTTAACATCTTGTTTGGACTTTGAACAACATTTGTATGATTCACAAACACACTTATCCCAAAGTTTCTTGGATTCATGTTTGGTAAAGTTGTACTTGGTACATTCACATTTGGCTTGTTGGGATTTGATGAGATGACATTATTTGTTTGAAGTATCATGCATTGATTATTTGGTTGACAGACTTGTATGTTTGGATTTAGATCTACCATCGGAAAAGGTGTTCCAAACTCTTGATTGGGCATACTCACATTTGTACCATTAAAGTTTGTAGGAGAGAACGATCCCATGTACGGATTGTATAGATGTGAGTGTTGAAAATCAATCGACATTGTAAGGCTTTGAAAGTTTAGTTGATTTGGATTACTCATGATGTATGGATCAAGTTTATATTCCATGTTCCTCTTGTGTTTTTACCTTGTTGCAAAAGTGACCTCTAAGGTTCTTAGGACCAATGACGAGATGAAGGATGAAAGGGGTGAATGATATGAGTGTTGAACATTTAGGGACTTTGTATCAATGCTAGACTTGGGGCTTGATTTTGATTGGTTTATTGGATAATGAATTTGTAAACCCTAAGATGTTGGATGTTATCTTACGATGAACTTTGTTCAAAGGGGTACTAATTTAACTAGACGTATGAGAAATGATGCATTCCCATACTTCTAACCAAACAAGGTGATCTTGATTTTGCTGATTTACCCAAGTCTAGAATGATGTTTCCAAAGCTCTAAATTTTTTTGTGGGATGAAGATTATAAATGTTTGGAATTTGGATGAAGTGTTTGATTTGGACCTAAATGAACCTAGGAAGGACTTGTTTACAAGATAATGAAGAGCATGCCTTTCTCTAAGAGTAATTCAATATCAAAAGACCAATGTTTGCATGAAAACCATATGACCAAAAGATGCGAAGCACATGTGTGGGGTCCAATTGATTTAATCTTTGCTTAATGGATTATTTTTATCACAAACACTTCTTGATTAGGTCTTCAACTGAATGTCCAATGTCCTAATTTTCTTTCATCCCACAAAATGCATTATGTGGAAATTGAGGAAATCAAGGCAAAGGTTTCCTAATGTTGACCTTAATGGGAGAAAATGGAGATGAAATCCAAATGTTTAGAAGCCTCTAAGGATAAAAATCCCAAGGGCAAGCAATAACATGTGAATTTGTTCAAGGATATTTGCTTCTCCTAAAGGGTTTGAGATTTGATGCTCATGTTGAATGTTGGTTTTCCAATGTTTTCGATCAAAGCACTGTGCTTTGGAACCCAAGAAAAAGTACAACCCTATGGATGTGAAAGACAATATTTGTTGGATTCTGACTTGGACAAGTCTAGCTACACTTATCTTTAGTGAATGGTTAGATTCTTGACCCCACTAGCTCCCCTCCATGACACTCACTTATACGGAGCAGCCAAGCATCAATACCCATGAAACTCCCATGGAATTGTTTTCATTTCTACTAAATACTGTAAAAGTGTGGGGCGATTTCAAAATGATCGTTCTTGCACCAACAAATAGATTAAAGGATTTTTGAAAATTCTAGCACATGGGTTTTAATAAGGACTTTTCATTCCTGGAGATTGACCCATATGGCAAGAGTCCCCTTTCGCATCCATCTTGTCAGAATCAACTGCGTGATATTGGTGTTTACTCCAATACCCACATTTATATCCTAGTTGGAAATACTCTTGGCTTTAGAGTGTTACCGGTTGAGTTGTTCCCTTGGGTGAGTACTTTTTCCCCAAGGTAGTCCCTCTAGGATAAACAAAAGCAAGTAAAGAAAAAATTTGTAACTTGATCAATCTTTGATGGCAACAAAGAGAGAGAATATACGCGATAATGCCCCCACTCACACTCACACAAGATCTTGTTCAATTTTAAACCCAAATAAAAGTGTGGAGGTGATTGCTTTATCTTGCCCTAAATTCATGAAAAATGCCTTTTGATTCTCAAGATCGCTATAAAGCGCGAGAGAAGCGCATACGTCCTTTTTCAATGAATTTAGTTTAAGTAAGCCTTCAAAAAAACAAAGTTTCACTTGTTCTTTTTAAATCCACAAAGAAATTATTTCAATTAGTTTTAAAGCACCAAATAAAGTGTGAGAAGTTGCCTTGTTCAATTTATAGCCCAAAAGTAAAGTCTAGTCAGTTTCTAAGTTGAGTTTTAATCCAATTTTGAGAAGATCAAATCAGTGATTTAGTTGGTCTAAAACATAAAACAAAAGAAATAAATAGAAACTTCAAGCTATTATAATAAGCATTTAGAAATGCTTTTGCAAGTTCAATGCTTGATTCTCCAACTCAAACTTTAATTCTTCAAAAAGTGTTTTCTATGCTTCAATTTTTTCAAGTTTCATGTGCAAATCTGCAAGATAAAAACATATATATATATATTGAAAGAAGATCAATTTCAAGTATGTGATCAATTTAATGATGATATCTAATTGATAATCTTTCAGCATTGGTCAATTCAAGTTCAATGTCCAATGCCCACTTTAAAAGTGCTTGTGATTCTTTAATTCCTAATGTCACAAATTATTTATGCAAAGCCTCCTTTCAAACAATACAAAGTTATATCAAATGAAATATTATATGTGAGGGAAGAATAAAGAATCAAACATTATCACACCAAGAAAATTTATACTTGTCATGTCAAGTGTCTGCAAAAGAAAAATAATGGTTAGAGCATTAGAAGTTAATCAACACATAATGCCAAATGAAAATTGTAGGCCAAAATTAATAAACACACTTGCCACCCTATTTTATCAGTGCGCCATACTAAGCAGTGTGAGTTCCCCTAAGTCATGGGTTCTTGTGATAGTAGTCCTTAGGTAGCAGAAAAAAGAGTCGTACTCTCCTTCACTAGAAGTCAGAGCTATGAGGGCACAACTTCCATCAACATTTATTCATATTATTAGTTGTCACCCTTACTCTCCACCATGCTAAGTCAACAAAGACTTCATTCATGTTTTTTATTTCATTTTTTTGTTTGTGTTGATGGCGTCTTATCCCAAGGTGAACTAAATGCCTTTAGAGGGGAGGATTTTGAAGTTGGGAGATAAAGTTTTTAATTCCTCCTTGAAGGGACATGATGTCATGGGGTCTAAGAACACGACAAACCCTTTACGAGGTGATAGCTCTTTTCTTACTAGCCATTGCACTGATTGATGGCCTCTGATGGTGATAGGTCAGTGACCATAGATCGATGCTTTCACCATCTATCTTGACTATATAGGGATAGAATTTATTTCTAGCAATAAATGGAATACAATGAATAGCTATCTATGTATGGCATTTGATATGTTCTTACTTTAAGTTACTACACATTGAATCTACCAAGGGACAGTTTGGCTGCATGTGACTAGATAAACATCAATAAGATTATACGTTTAAAACTAAAGTGATTTACAACTCAGATCCCATTTTTTTTAAACATCTAAAAATAGGAAAAATATTAATCAATGTCATTGGCAGGTATAAAGACAAATTCCTCAGCCATTCCAGCATCCTCATTTTTCCCGTGGCCTTTCTACCTGGGTCAAAATCTTTAAAGCATAGAATGGGAATGCTTCAAACAAACATGGCAAAAAATGACATGCAGGATATGGGAAAAGGCTGTAAATGCACTTGACAGGTGTAAAATCAAATTCTACAAGCAAAATACCTACAAGTCTAGGCATAGGAAATGCACATGTTGCTTCCTCTAGAATGGCAGAGAGAATATTTGATTTCTTCGAATTGAGTGAATGATTTGTCTTTACCATTTTTTATGACACCCTAAAAGGAAATTATCTCATGGAATGCACGGTTTGTAGGATTTTGCGCAAAGCATATTTGTAGAAAACCTTCAAGCAGATGCTATTAGCAGGTGTAAGACCAAATTCTTCAATCTATTCCACATCCTACAGGCCTGCACGCAAATGGGAGATTTAGAACTATGTATGGACATCTATGAAAAGCATAGAAAATGGAGAGATTTTATCAGATGTTATAGTTGGAGATGCTTTGGCATTGAGGGCTGTAATGGCACGCCAATCAGAAACAAAACGTGGACAACCTGCACTTAATGAGCCAAGAGCCTTGTCAATGCAGAGTGGTGACGTCTTACTATTAGGAGCCTGACCTAAGAGGGCCTTAACAGATCAACAACCTTGCCTCATGACTTGCCTATTGAACTAGGATTCACTGGCCTCATGAATCAAGATTTCCATCAGACCAGCAACCTACACTTCTTCATCTTTCACTTATTTGGACATGAGGAGACCAACCAGCCCTATAGGTCATATCTTGGCCTTGTATATGTTATTTGAAACAAAGGACCGACACTGGCTAATGGATATTTGAATTGGTTGGTTTCCTGCAATCAGAGTGGCATCGCAAGAAATTGTAATGGAAATAGAAAAATGTTTTCTAGTGCTAGAAGGCCTTCACAAAAGTTCATCTAACAATTTGATGCATTCTAAGAGTAGCAGCACCATTGACAACTTAACTACAAGCTCAAATATGATAGATGATGGAAAATTTGATGATAATATTAGGAGGGACAGTGCTACATATGACCAAAAAAACAAATGGCGCAAGGGATTTTTCATGGTATGTTAGTAGTGACATACAAAAAATTTCATTTCGCCCTTCTTATCCCGCGCACCGGAAGTTCATACAGGGTATGCGAATTGTTTGACATAATGCATCTAAGAATGTGGTTTCATGAATGCAATGGTTATAGGTTACACACAAAATGGATTTGTGGCAAGAGCTTTAGAAACTTTCGAGAAAATGTAATTGGTAGGCATAAGAACAAATTTCACAACCTTTGACCAACATCTTATTTGCTTTAAAATACAGACTTCACAAAGAGAAGCATTTGGCTTCCTTCGCAATTACTCAACAATAGAGAAAGTAGCTCAATTAATGACCATTTGACTTTACCCAAACAAAGATATCATATATGTATGCAATTAATAATTTCAAGTTCCATGCTCTTTTGTGTGATCCCTACACAAACATTGGCATAAATAAAGCTCGACACCAACAATTTACTTTATGGCGACTACATAAACCATAATACTTCAATTAGCATTGGAAAACAAAACAACATAATTTATTGGTGACAAACAATATAAATAAGCAAGGAGCCCTCCTTCTAGCACCATAATGTAGTTGCTAAATCTAGAAATATTTAAACCTCAATGAACATTAGTAATAATGCCAAATCAAATACAACAAATCAAGCATCCATATGAGATATTGAATCATGCTAAATAAACAAAGTGATAAAATACCAAAAAAGACTAAGCATGCTCAAACCTATCCCATAGTGGATTGGTCCTATTGTAGAAAATAGCCCTTTCCCAACCCTTGACAATGCCAAGGATGATGATGCAATGGACAAAATCAGTTCTCAAATGAAGAGAGTGACTTTGCATAAACTTTGTAGATGAAATGCTAAGATTGTGGATGATTTGATCAATGGAGATGGTCTTTATTTAAAGATTCTCAAGTTGAAAGAATTCTTATGAGAGAGCAATGTGGGATCAAAAACAAGCCAATGAAAATAGGCCACTTGTCAACTTGTGATAGGATGATGAGTGAGCACATTTTGGTCAACGTGCCAAAGAGAGGAAGATTTCAAATCTGAATTTGAGAGTAAATGTTGAGTTTGACCTTTGCAAGGGACATGTAAGAGCTTATTAATTGCTTTGTTGGATGTACATGTCCACTTGTTTTTTGAATTCAAACTTGAGGAATATTCTGAAAAGATGTCATGTTGATGGAAAATGCTGATTTTATAAATGAATTAAAATAATTTATTGGTGCAAATGGGAAAAGCTAGAGGATGTGATGGGTGGTTAGGTTAAGTTAATCAGGATTAGATTAGCTTAGGTGATGATTAGTTGATTTTGACCCATTTGACTTGAATATTTGGATTTATTTAAATAAAAAAGGGATGGAATATGCATTTGGAGATTTAATTAAATAAAGTTTGGTTTATTTAATTAAAAGGTTGATGTGAGACTTTGATTTGTTTAATTTAAATGAATAACCTTAGGAATGAAATTAATGAGTTTAATTTACCTGATGAATGGATGAAGGTGAACTAAGTTTAATTGATGAATGGACCTAATTAAATGCATGATGCTAATTTTGCATGTCTACAGGAGTGAAAGGGGGAATTGATGGAGAAAATAAAGTTCGCAAGTCTAGGATAATTTTTAGTGTCTTCATTTGTCCCTTCTTTGATACAATGCAGCTAATATGTGTCAAAGAAAATTAGTCAAGACATGCCCCAATTTAGGGTGGACCTATGCACCCTCAAAACAATTTTGGATTTTTTTTGAATTTTTTTTTTAAATTGGAAATTGTTTTGATATGTCAATTTGATAATGGATGAATTCAAGGATTAATGAAGAGAAATGTTAGTGAGAGGAAAATGTTAGCATGGCGTGAGTGGAGACAACTTAAATATGTATATTTTACTATGCAAGGCTTTGCATTAATCATCATTGTGCGGTAAAATGTGATAAATGGACAACAAAAACCAAGGTATAATATGGACCAGGGTGTACAAGGTCACCCACTTGCAAAATAGATAGTCACAGAAAAAGAATGTCTTGAATCATGTACTAAGGGAAAAGTTACCTCAATCTTTTTTCCAAGACAATCTACAAACAATAGTCAAAGGAAAGATGAATCATGAGACATCACTGCTCCTCTAAATCCTTCATAGGACATCCTCGAGGTAGGTAGTAACACAACTCAAAAGAAAAATAAAAAAGATAAGATAAATTAGCCCAAAAAAGTCAATAGCCATTCAAAGTGTTTGCTAATAATTATTTTCTGATGTTTAATTAACTAGGTGATTCATGGGTTGATTTTTTGACAAGGCCTAGTTTTAGAAGGGGAAACATGTCATATAAGATGTCAAGTTTGGTTTCAATCATGTGACCACCTATATAAGGAAAATGAAAAAATAATGATAATGTTTGATTTGTAGGAAAGACACATCCTATATGAGACAATTAATTGACTATTTTACCATTTGAGGTTGGTTTGGTGTTGATGACTATTTTGACAATTGACTTAGTTGACTTGAATTTTTTTTGGCTTTTTTTTCTTGTTGATTCGTGACTTGTCTAATGTTCTAATGACTATTTATCTCTGAGTTGACAATGTACAATTTATTATGACTGACTTGATGAACCCTAAAGGACCAACCTAGGTGGCTTCGAGGGCTCATCGACAGATGGTATTGCCTATGCAACAATACATAGAGACCTCATAGTCAACATGACTTAAATTTGTTTTATTAACAGAGGAATGAATCATGAATTGAATTTTACTCAACAAACCCTAAAGGACTAACTTAGTGCCTCAAGGAATCATCGACATATGGCCTTTCCTACATTATACATTCAAAGGCATCATAATTTGACTAGACTTGGATTGACATGAATGACTCTATTTTAAAGATTTTTGAAAGTTATTTTGATGTTTTTGTTTCTGTCACATGTTTTGGTTATTTTTGGATTTTTGAGGTTTAATGTTTTTTTTGGATTTTGGGGAATATTTTATTTTTTTGTCTTTTTGATATAGTGACCTCCAACAACAAGTGTATGATCCAATGATGATATAGGTCGAGTATTTGGCCCCAATTGAGTATTAGACCAATTTATTAGGGGCATTGTGTGATAGGTGTTATGGAAGACAGATATGAAAGTTGAAAAATACACATAATATCAATCGTTCCAAATTATGGAAATGCCAATGAAGCATTGATGAGCCTAAAATATGCTCATAATTTGATGTTATGATAAACTTTTAAATGACTTTATTTTTGCTATTTCACGGCTGTTTAAACTTTGTTGAAACCTTTTATGGGGATATCCTGTAGCAAGACACTTTTATATTCCTATAGCCTATTGTGTTGACTTGATTGCATTTATTGCCCTGTTGACTCCCGAAAATGGCTGGTATATCATATACAGTTTTTGAATGGTGAAGTAGATTTAAAATGTGTGATTAATGAATAGATATCATGTATGTGCCATATGCCTTTTCTTGCGCGTCTGTTACCTTTTGTTTTGCAGGTTGTTGAAGAATGATCGAGTCCAACCGCATCGATCTCGACCTTAGCGGTAAAGTCCATTTCTGCCGACTTTGAGGAAACACAGAAGACTCTTTGACTGAAACTGATTTGGAAATATTTTTAATGATAAGTCAATCTAGAAAGAGTGGAGCGCTATATTCTCTCTAAATCGAGTTGAACACATAAATTCATTTATGAAGTTTGTTCCTTGATTCAGGGATACACTTTACTTCCACGTCTTTCTTTGATGAAGTTAGTTAGTTAGTTGTTCTTCTTATTTAAAAATAAGATACTCCTCCTGCGCGAGAGAGTAGAGGATGAATAGAATGAGTAATAGATGATTTTTAGGGTAAGATAGAAACAGAGTAGCAGATATCATGTAAGAATTAGTATGATAATGAAAGACAGAATCTATTTGACCAGAAGCAGAGTTCGTTGTTAGTTTTCACATCAACAAAACAATGTATTTCATTCTATTTTCATGAATAAAGATCGATGAAGTTATGAGTTCAACATCTGTGTAATTAGTAGATGCTTGCTAAGGGGGACCACTTAGTAAGTATCTGTAGTTAATTAGTTAGATGTTCTTTTCTGCTGATATCTAGTTAGCTTTCATCTTTTGAAGTTTTTATGCAAACTCAGTCTTACACTACTCCTGCAGCATAGAGAGTCCATCCCTATGACTGTTCTACTTGGCGTAAAGGCGGTTCTTGGTTTATTAGCACTTTAGTTGTAGTATTCACGGTTTTCTATTTTAATCAAAGCATAGTTGAGTTAAAGAATTCTGCATTACCGATGCAGCTAGCTTAGATAGAATTTCTTTCCGGTATGTATTTTTTTGCTAAGATTTGACCAAAGCAAATTCCCTAGTGCATATATTTTTCGCTGCGCCATTTAAAGATCGTCCCACGGTTTGACAAGTAAATGAGCGATCCTGAGAGAGATATTAGTCACCTATCCGGAATGTCCAATTCCTAGGAAAGTTTTACTGTGATATTCATATCCTTTTGTGAGTGCGAGCCATTTTTGGCACCGTTGCCGGGGATGGCATCTAACTAGGAGTTTGACAAAGTCATTTTCAGCATTAGTTTAGTCTGTTAGTCAAAAAATTTCAAAATCTTTCAAGCCATTACTCACTGTATTGCATGCATAGAAGAAGAAGAGACGCACTGGGAAGGTTCCTCCCTGAAAATCTATTTATTGAACTACCATTTGACCCAGCTGATGAAGAACCTAAGCAAAATCCATTTGCTCTTACTATTCTAGCACCAGACATGTAAATAATCCACCTAATAATCCACCTCCACATTTGAGTTTCCCATTGTTCTAAAACAAGATCTGACAATCTTAAAAACATCCCCTCTTCCTTGCTTCCAAGTTTATGGCTGGCGGTCATAGAGACCCGAAGCGTTTACGTTTGAGATTTGATGTCCTCTGCCGCAGTTATGACTACAACACAGACGCTCATAAACTAAAGCTATTTCCTTCCACTTTGAAGGAGGGAGCTCTCAGATGGTTCATGAGTCTGGGAAGAGCCGTTGTAAATAGTTGGGCAGCCATGCAGACGAAATTCCTTGAAAAGTATAAGAAATATTGTAAGAGTGCCAGGAAAGGTGATGACATATTTTAAATTCAGCAGAAGGAGGATGAAAGTCTGGAAGATTATATTTCAAGGTTTTTGTTTTCATTAAAAAGAAACTCAAACCATACTCTTAACGAGGAATCTCAAAAACTACTTTTTCTAAGTGGAATCAGTGATACCTGTATTGACACCTTGGACCTAATGGGAGGAGGTGATATAACTCAACTGCCTTGGGATGATATCTAGAAGATATGTCTTAACTACTCCCGAGCAATAGTTAAGAAAGGTCGAGGTCATCATGCCGATGGGGAAGTCTTTAATACGATTGAGTTTAGGATGGAATACCGTCACATGTCGATTTCAAAGCGGGACAT
>VDFB02363334.1:0-15638 GCA_007258455.2 Sequoia sempervirens
TTTTAACAATATATAATTCAACCCTATATTCCCCCTATAAACCAGCCACCTCTTATTGACAAAAATCCTTACTATTTCATTGCTCCACCTTCTTTGCTCACTACCCCTTTGGTACCATTTCCTTTTTGAAAATAATCAATTATATTTTTTGCAAGCCCCTATCAAGTAACCAACCTTCTTTCATTTCATCCAAACATAACCAATGATCCTATACACATCATGGAGACCTCCCTAAACATGTCCTATCCATTCTTTTAGAATCTCAATTGATCATCCTACTTCCTCATGAAAATAAGAAAGGTCCTAAGGATAGTCATTCAACACCACTCTCTTGTGTATATCATTAAGTGCTAGTTCATTTTGCTAACCAATACAAAGTACTAAAACATAAATCCAACACCTAATTCATATAGGTGTCATCACTATCTTCTAATAATGTACCCCTCCCTTGTTCATATGATGATGACATTAATTTGGTAGATGAACCCAAAAAAATTGTGGCACATCTTTTCTCAATAATATAAATAATATTTCCTACCTGTTACATAGACTTTGTGTTAGTATACACATCTTATTAATACTTTTCATGATTTATAACCATCTAGGTATGTTTTGAGTGTATATTTGTATATTTTGAGGATGATGCATAAAATTAAGAATAATCGCTATCTTGTGAATCCAACATTTTAGAAATTCAATTTCTTCTTTGTAATACTTTGGATACTAGTGCATGTGATTGAGAATATCTCTCTTTTTTTACCCATGGTTTCATGTTTCTTTGGATGCTGATATAAGACAATAACATTACCTACACTATAAAATTTCTATGCTCTAAGTCATAATTGTCCATTCTCACTTATGTGCTTTCTTCTTTATGTTTTGAACTTTTATTTTGGCATATCTTTGTTTACTTGTTACTTGTTATGTGGCAGTCTTTTACTTGTTGCCAATAAGTAGTAGCACAATGTGAAGTGCATACTATGTTTTTAGTAATAGCACTACAAACTATCTTATGTTAACAAGAGCACAACCAACCATATCAAAACTTTTAAGCAATTCTATTTTGTTAAAAAAAAATGTTTGGCCACCATGTAGTAAGATGCTTTGGGGAGAACATAAAGTAGAGAGGGAAAAAGGCATTTGATCTATTCTTTAAGAGGATAAAATTTTGTACAGGAAAAGTTTATCTATTAATAATAGATCAATTTTACATAGATTAGATATAAAAAGTTGCTACATAGAAGGGTTGTCATCCCCAAAGATTTTATACAATTCAAGATCATGTAAATGAGGAAGACATTCCTCTAATAGGAAAAAAATTCCTAAATGGCAGTGATTCATTCTCTACAATGAGATATTTTATGCATTTACAACAATTTCAATAAGTTCAACATTTTCAGAGCTCTCATTTTCTTCCAAAATCTCAGGCAAGGCTTCCTTTATATTGTGAATGCTTTCAAGTGTGAAGTTTGCTTCCTTTATAAACAACAAATGTCACAAGATTGTCCTTGCATTTTAATAACCTGCAAAGCTTGAAAAACAAAAAATCCAGACAACATATTATTATAGAAAATAGGTAGAGCTTGTTAAATCTCTATAAGATAATGGAAACCTATTCATCACAAGATAAATACTAAGCATAAGCTCTGATATATAGAAATAAAGAAAGAATACTCAAGTCCAAAGATATCTAAAGAGTGGTCAATGGGATTTGTACATACTGAATATACACACCAAATATTATAGGTCTAGACATATGACTAGAAAAAATGTGGAACTTTTTAAATCTATGTCAAAGAATGAAAACCCACTTCTCCCAAGAAAGAAAGAAACAATACTCAAGCCAACATATTTCCAAAGAATAGTTAGTGGGACTTGTAAATACAACATATACCATATTCAAAGCCCAACATCTCCATTTTTAATGTACCAAAGAATTGCTCTAAAATTTGAAGGTGGACTTCGTTACATTCTTGGTACATATAAAACAAAAACTTTTCATAAGGAAATAACTAAAAGGGGATAGTGTGTTTTCCAACACTGCAAATAATGTAAGCATTTTTTTTCCAATCAAATGAAGAAAGTGAAATGCCATTTTTACTGTACCAAAGAGTTACAGTTCTAAAATTTGAAGGTGGACTTCATTACATTCTTGGTGTGTACAAAACACAAAATTTTCATAAGGAAATAACTGAGAGGGGACAATGTGTTTTCCAACACTACAAATAATGTGAACATTTTTTTTTCCAATCAGATGAAGGAAATGAAATGCCATTCTTACCATACTAAAGAGTTTTAAAATTTGAAGTTGGACTTCATTACATTCTTGGTGTGTATGAAACAAAAAAATTCATAAGAAAATAACTGACAAGGGACAATGTGTTTTCCAACACTGCAAATAATGTGAGCATTTTTTTGTTGGACAATCAGATGAGGAAAGTGAAATGCCATTCTTACTATACTAAAGAGTTCTAAAATTTGAAGTTGGACTTGATTACATTCTTGGTGCATACGAAACAAATTATTTTTATAAGAAAATAACTGACAAGGGACAATGTGTTTTCCAACACTGCAAATAATGTGAGCATTTTTTTGTTCCAATCAGATGAATAAAGTGAAAGTGACATAAGAAGTGACTAACCAATTGAGTTGTTGCATGTAGAGGGTTTTACAATAGTATGTGGGTTGCAGGTTTCATAACACCCAATATTTTCCAACATGCAATTATCGTAATGAAAACCTTTTCTTAATTAGAGAGTATGAGTGTAATGAAAGGAACCTTAAAAATTAACCTCTTTTTCTTTTGATGATAAATTATTCTTCTTATCTTTTACTTCCTTTTCTAAGTGGTTATTTTAGTCTTCTATTGTTTTGATACAATTTCAACACTTCCAACTATTTCAAATATAATCATAGGTTGGAAAACATAGTGGGTTGTGAGTGATATGATTGTACTTGTTCTAAGCTCAAGGGTGGAGTGCTTATTCTAAGCTCAAGGATGAAGAGCTTGGGGAGGAGTTGCAGGTGGGGGATGTTAGTTTTATGATCAGATTTAATGCACAAAAAATTAATTCAAAATCAGACACAAAGACACAATAGATACCCTGGGAAAACCCTCCTCTTGAGCGAGAAAAACCCAGCAACAATAGATCTCTTATATATATAAGTAATGAAAATAATACACTTTACAATGTGACCACACACAAGGCCAATATTCAGCACCAACAATGGTTGTAACAACAAATAACAGTCTTCCCTTCCTTGAACACAATTCTGCACTTGAAGAGATTCACAATCTTCCTTCAAAGAAATTTGCACTAGATGGAAGGATCTGCTCTTGATAGAAATCACACTTGAGAGAAGGAATAATCAAACTTGCTTGATTGCAAATGAGGGGAAATGACCTCATATAAATACATTGCTAGATAGGTCGCACCCTTTCAATAAACTAGGTCGGCCACCAAGAAATAAATACAATTAATAATAATGAATTACAATGAAGGTCGACCAATGAAGAATGATGCAAGGAAGTCATCCAAAAATAATGTTTCCATTTACACATATAAATAATTTATATCTTCAATTGGGGTTGGAAGAATTGAACCCAAAGCTGCTAACATCAACATTCCCTCTCAGCTAGGGAGAAATACTTCCAGCTGCATAAGACATATCACCTCATCATGGTGTCTACCACAATGGCTACAACAAAATGTGGAAATGTGGAAAGGAAGGACACCGCCTCATCGTGATATCAGATATCACCTCAACATGATATCAACCATAATGGCTACAACCATGTATGGTATGTACAAGTTTTCATCACTTGCATGATGCTGTCACCTCAACATGACTTTCACCATGGCTCTCGTAGAGGGTGAAAACACAAATACAAGAAAATCATCATAGACTCTCTCACATGATGTTGTCATGGAGTCACACACGTGACATCCACCATGGCTCTCCCAGAGGGTGGAATAAAGGGATTTCACTTTGAACTTCTCTTATAGAGAAGAACTCATTAATCAAGGGATTTCACCTCGAACTTCTCTCACAGAGAAGAACTCATTAATGAGGATCACTAATACTAAGAATCCTTAGTTAAGGCTGTATTCTCCACCATACCAAGCTTATCTCGAAAGTACAAAAACTTTATCCTGGAGAGAGGCTTGGTGAGAATGTCTATTGTTTTCTCATCAATGCTGATACACCTCAACTATATTTCCTTCCTCAATACCATATCTCTGATATAATGGTATTTGATCTCAACATGCTTGGTTCTTTCATGAAACATAGGACTGACAGAAGGCTTCAAACAACTCTAGTTATCACAATGAATGATAGTAGGCTCCATTGATTGTCTAAACAATCCTGCAAGGAGCTTACGAAGCCACACTGCTTCTCGAGCTACCATACAAGTTGCAATATACTCCGCCTCTGCTGTACTCAATGCTATAGATGACTGTTTCCTGCTACACTAGGAAATCATAGCAAACCCAAAATTGAAGCAACATCCAGAGGTGCTCTTCCGATTAGTAACACACCCTACCCAATCAGAATCAATATAGCCATGCAACTCCAAATCCACACCTGCAGAATATCTCAACCCATATCCATCTATGCCACACAAGTATCTCAGGATATGCTTCGCTGCAACTAGAAGTATTTTCCTTGGTTGACACATGAACTTGAAAAAATGCACTTACTGCAATCTGTTCTAGTATAGATACATCAATGATCCAATCAACTAACTGTACATAGTAGGATCCACCAGATTTGAACTAGATGCAAGCCTCCTTAAGCTTCTAAAAATTGGTTTCCATAAATCAACATAAAGAACCAAGATCAACTAGATTACCATCTTCTTCAGGTTCAGTAGGCTCCCTCTGAATCTTCAAGCACTTGCATCAACCTTCTGACCTCTTCATCCAAGATTTCCTGCAACACTTGCCTCAGTGCACACCTCTGGTATAGTAGAGAGTTCAGGGTAGACCTCCTCGACCTCATAGTAGATTACTCTATTCTAAATAGGTTTGTAAGCTACCAATATCAAATCCAGATAACTGTCTTGTGCAATTCTGATCTCAGTAGCTGAAGAGGTCTTTCAAGGATTTAACACTTGGCCTTGCAACACTGCAACCTTCACTTCTTCTCAGTGAGTCACAAAACTCCCTCTTGATCCTTGCTTCAGAGATTGCAAAGAAGACTTTTGGAAGTGAACTCCCTCTAGCCACCAACTCAGTCTCATGGCTGCAAGTTGTGACTTCATGCTTGATCATTTCTTTGGTCGGCATGAATTCCTCACAAGATGCCTCAAGCTTTTCATCACTGAGAAATATCTCATCACCTTCTTACTCCTAGAAATGTCCTGAAAGCATTTTAGAGAGAGATTACTAACAGTTTATAATTATCCAAAGAAATATCAAGGCTAGAATCATACAAGGTTTACTATCTCAGGTTATAGCATAAATACATAATAATTTATGAGCAATATTAAAACATAAATGAATCAACCTATAAGAGAAATATATCAAAAGATCAGAATGAAGGGATAAAGAAACTTATCTTTATTGATTTTTTTTTTGATATAACTCTTTCTTCCATCTTTTTCTCCTCTTGAGAGTGCTAAACTCAGTACAACAAAAGATAATATGCACAACTACAGATTTCTTGAATGCATTATGCAATTAACATGTAGAACCAACTCTTTCCAAGAGTTCAATGCTCTATCACAGTTCATGCATTAGAGAATGATATCGATGTGACCAACTAATCACCATCGAAATTGCAATTCTCTTTTTATTTCAGAGTCATACTCAAAAATCTTCACAACTAGCATGAAATAACTTGCAATAAATGAAATCTTCAAAAGATCTTATGCTAGAGAACACAATTCAAGAGAAACCACTATCTCTCTTTACTAATTACAAGATCCAACTAAATGATATAACTCAACAAAAAAATAATACTTATCTCTTTAAATATTCTGGACGTAGTAAGATACACTGCTCTTGCACACAGATCAACACACAACCTTCACGGCTTGAACACAGGCCCATAACTTAGAATATAAATTCCCTAGAATCCTTCTAAGAACAAATCTCATCCACATCCGCAAATGAAGCATGCTAATTAGGCCTGGTTGGGCAATCCTTTGCATAGTGACCAAACTTGTCACAATGAAAACATTGGACTTTGGAGAGGTCCCACTTCTTCTTGAATGCGGGAGCACCATCCGACCCTTTATCTCTATTCCTCTTGAAGTATCCTCTTTTTCCTTCTTTTCCTTTCTTCTTCGAGGATTGAGCAGAAATAACATGAATTTTTTCATTTGTAGAACTTTGACCAATACCTCTCGCAACCAACCTAGACTCTTCTTGAATGCAATCCGCCCTCAAATGATCAAACTTGGGAAGTTTCGATCTTGCACTGATTCCTTGAATATAAGACTCCCAAGATGAAAGAAGACCATTAAGGGAAAGCATGGTCAAATCCGACATCAACAATATGACCAATGGTAGAGAGTTGATCTCTCAATTTAGAAATCTTCATGAAGTAAGCGATGACAGATTCTCCTTCTACCATCTTAACATGGTGTAGTTGTTGCTTCAGTGCAAGTGCCCGGTTGGTGTTGTTGATTTCATACATCTCCTCCAAATTTTTGAACATGTCCCTTGTCGTCTTCAATTTGGAGACAATCGGAACAATATGATCTTTAACAGAATCAACCAACATCTTCTTTGCCTTGATTTCTTTCTTCCTCCACTACAACTTCTCTTCTTCCTCCACTGGTTCAGGAACTTTGGTCTCCACAAACTCAACCAAATCATTCTCTTCTAAGGTGAGAATGATTCTGAACCTCCATGATGTATAGTTGGATGCTCCCTTGAGTCTATCCTCAAATTTAAGACCGATTACCATTTTGACGAAGAGATAGAAGTAATCAACGATGAGAAAGAGAATAAAGGGTATCACTGTAATATAAAAATATGATCAAGATCTTCTTCAAACCCGCTTTGATAACATGTTAGTTTTATGATCAGATTTAATGCACAGAAAATTAATTCAAAATCAGACACAAAGACACAACAAATACCCTAGGAAAACCCTCCTCTTGAGGGAGAAAAACCCAACAACAATAGATCTCTTATATATATAAGTAATGGCAACAATACACTTTACAATGTGACCACACACAAGGCCAATATTCAGCACCAAAAATGGTTGTAACAACAGATAACAGACTGCCCTTCCTTGAACACAATTCTACACTTGAAGAGATTCACAATCTGCCTTCAAAGAAAATCGCACTAGATGGAAGGATCTTCTCTTGATAGAAATCACACTTAAGAGAAGGAATAATCGAACTTGCTTGATTGCAAATGAGGTGAAATGACCTCATATAAATACATTGCTAGATAGGTCGCACCCTTTCAATAAACTAGGTCAGCCACCAAGAAATAAATACAATTAATAATAATGAATTACAATGAAGGTTGGCCAAGGAAGAATGATGCAAGGAAGTCATCCAAAACTAATGTTTCCATTTACACATATAAATAATTTATATCTTCAATTGGGGCTGGAAGAATTGAACCCAAAGCTGCTAACATCAACAGGGGATACATAAAACTAATCAAATTAACTTGAGGGGTGAGTAACCAATTGGGTTTTTACGTGTAAAGGGTTTTACAACAATATGTGGGTTGCAGGTTTCATAACACCCAATATTTTTCAACCTACTATTATTTTAATGAAAACCTTTTCTTATTTAGAGAGTACAAATATAATGAAAGAAACTTTCAAAATTTACCACAACTGTTAAAGTAAAAATTACGTTTAAATTTCCTCATATGATGGAAAAAAAATGCACAAAATAATTGCAGGTTGGAAAACATAGTGGGTTGTGAGTGATTGCATTCTTCTTGTTCCCTGTCAATTATTTCCTTATTTCCAGTGTTGGAAAATACACTGTCCCCTAGCAGTTATTTCCTTATGAAAAGTTTCTTTTTCATATGCACCAAGAATGTAATGAAGTCCACCTTCAAATTTTAGAACAACTCTTTAGTATAACAATAATGACATTTCACTTTCTTCATCTATTTGGAATAAAAAAATACTCACATTATTTGCAGTGTTGGAAAACCTGGTGCACTATCCCCTGTTAATTATTTCCGTATGAAAAGTTTTTGTTTCGTACACACCAACAATGTAATGAATTCCACCTTCAAATTTTAGAACAATTCTTTGGTACAATAAAAATGGCATTTCACTTTCTTCATCTGATTGGAACAAAAAAATGCTCACACTATTTCCAGTGTTAGAAAAGACATTGTGCCCTGTCAGTTATTTCCTTCTGCAACTTTAAAGCTATAGGGAGGGGAGGACGGGGAGGAATTGCAGGTGGGGGATACATAAGACTATCCAAATTCACCTGAGGGGTGAGTAACCAATGGGGTAGTTCTGTGTACAAGGTTTACAAGAGTATGTGGGTGGTAGGCTTCTTAACACTCAATGTTTGTCAACATGCGAATTTTGAAAATACTATGAATGTAATGGAAACCTTAAAAATTAAACCTTAAACAAAAATAAACTATTTTTGGTTGATTCAATATTTATCTTATGCTCTAGGATTCTCCTTCATCATATTTCTAAAGTGTTGAATATTTTATTATAAAGTATAAAACACATTATTCTTATTTTTGCATAGCTACTTTTAACTTGTATCATTACACACACTTAACTTTTGAATGATGAGTCCTTAATCATATCCAAAAGGTATTGAGCCAAGTGTTATAGTGATTAAGTATATTACTTGTACATTTTTGTATGAAATTTGGTGACATTGCAATGACTTTACTTGTCAATATAATGTTAAGCTCATTGTGTCTTTGCAAAAGTATAAAATGTGTGTCTATAAAACACAATTGTACCATAATAAGTCTTAATTATTACTACAAATTTTCCTTGGATATAATATTAGTTCTTGACATACATTCAAATGAATGTCCTACTCATAATCTATGGGTTAAATTGGTTAGTCACCCCTCACCTCAATTTGATTTGTTTGATACATATGTCTCCCACGTGCAAGACCTCCCCGAGCTGTCGACCCTTTACCTTTCAACAAGCAGAAGTAAATAACTGAAAACCCACCATGTTATACAACCTGTATTTTTTTTGTGTGCATTTATTTGTCAAACATATGAAGAATTTGAAATAAAATTTTAACTATAAACAACACTTGTAATAAATTGTGAAGGTCACTTGCATTGAAAACCATAGTGAATGAGATAGATAATGTGTTGACTGAAGAGATTCTTCCTACTCTTGAAAAATTGAGGAAGGAGCATGTGTAGTATGTGCGAAGGCAAAGAGACAATGGAAAACTGGAGGCAACAAGTACACTATAATTTATGAAATCAAAAAGGAATCTGCTCTAAAAAACTTGAAAAGAAGGTATACACATACTATTAATACTTTAAGTGATTTATAACCGTTTAGGTATGTTTTGAGATGTATATTTGTATATTTTGAGGAAAATGCATAAAATTAAGAATTACCACTATCTTGTGAATCCAACATTTTAGAAATTCAATTTCTTCTTCGTAATACTTTGGATACTAGTGCATGACATTGAGACTATCTCTATTTTTTCACCCATGGTTTCATGTTGTTTTAGATGTTGATATAGGACAATAAGATTACCTACATCATAACATTTCTATGCTCTAAGTCTTCTATTTTTCCATTATTACCCATGTGTTTTCTTCTTTATGCTATGGACTTTTATTTTGACATATCTTTGTTTACTTGATGTGACACTTATTTTCTTTTTTACTTGTCATTTAGTAGCTACACAATTTCAAGTGCATACTTTATTTTTAGTAATAGCACTATGAACTATTGTATAATATCAAACGCATGCTTTGTTTTTAGTAATAGCACTATGAACTATCTTGTGTTAGCAAGAGCACATCCAACCACATCAAAACTTTTAAGCAATTCTATTTTGTTAAAGAAAAAAATGTTTGGCCACCATGTAGTAAGATTCTTTGCGGAGAACATAAAGTAGAGAGGGCAAAAGGCATTTGATCAATTCTTTAAAAGGATAAACTTTCGTACATGAAAAGTTTATCTATTGATAACATCAATTTTACATAGATTAGATGTAAAAATATAGATGCTACATGAAAGGGTTGTCATCCCCAAAGATTTTATATAATTCAAGATCATAGAAATGAGGAAGATGGTCCTCTAATAGGAAGATAAAAACTCTAAATGACAGTGATTCATTCTCTACAATGAGATATTTTATGCATTTATAACAGTTTCAATAGCAACTACTCTTCCTAAGTGCTCAACATTTCCAGAGTTCTCATTTTCCTCTCAAATCTCAAGGAATACTTTCTTTGTATTGTGAATGCTTTCAAGTGTGAAGTCTTCTCCCTCTGTCCAAATTGGAGTTCCAACCTATTAAGATATCCAACAACCACATCAAATTTATATAGTTGAATAAAAGAAAAATAGTTAAATTTTTTTTTTAATAATTTATCAAGTTCATGTCAAAGAATCCTACCGAAATAGTATGCAAGCCCACATGTTTTCTTGCTACTATATTTCTAGATTGTCATCAAAGGAAATCTGTAGGGTAAAACAACAAACTTAATAAACTTAGGAAATATGCTAAAATGACAACATAAACTAGAAGTAAACTGATCATCAGGCCCATAGACACATACTGTTCTTTTGGGATTAGCATTTGTAAGGAGGAGAGCACACTTTATAGCCTCTTTTGAGGGTTTGCAAAGAATGGGTGTGTCCCATGTGTTACTATTTTCAACAAATTTTGGATGAGAATTGAGTGTTTCAAAGAATATCACACCTTCAAAACAATCTTCCAACCCAAGTTTTTTGAACACTTTTGCAGCATAAACTTTGACACTATTTGTAAATATTTGTCTCATAATATAAAGGATTGAGTAGTATGCTTTCAAATTTCAAACAATTCTATGGATTCTCAAGAACTAGGAATTTAAAATTGTTTTCAGCTTTTAGAATCCAAATATTTTGAGCCATATAAACTTACAATTTTTTGTTGAGGTGTGCTTAATAACAAGCTCTTCAAAATTGGATCCTGTTTAAGGTTCTCATATGGAAATTTCCATGAATAAAACTACAAAAATAATTAATTAAAAGTAGTAGTTTAAAGAAAAAAAGAAACAAAGAATTCAAACTAAAAGTGTACCAAATAAATTTGAAAATGCATCATCACAAACAAGCAAATATAACATTTATATACCTGTGATAATCATCATAATCAATGTCATAGCCCATTGTAGATCCAAAAACAAAATAAGTGAATAAGAAATACCAACAAAATTTGAGTCATATATTAATGTTCATTTCTACTCTTAGAACTGAGAAGAATCATGTTTCCCAAATCATAACAAAATTATAACATACCATGATCCAATTACACCAGAATTAAATGGGTCATCTAAACTATTTCCTAAATCTACAACAAAAAATCACCTCAATTTCCCCTGAAGACATCTGTCAATTTAAGCACTGAGAGCCACCAAGTTACAACCTCTAGAATGGATTATAAAAAGAGAGTATGTTTACCTTGATATTTGTTCAATTGAATTGGGTCATTAGTTTAGGAGGATATACTATTAGTATGAATTGTTTTTTGATTTAATTGTGTGAGTTTTCTTCTACTATTTTTCAGATCAAAGTTGATGATCCATCATTAGAAAGCATAAAGAAAAAGAAGAGAAAAAAATTATGCAGTCAAAACCAAAAGCTATACACAATATGAAAAGAAAAAATATGAATTTTGATTCCTAAAAATCAAGATCACAAATCCAGAAACAATTCATTCTGTAAAAATATATGTCTGCAAAGAAATACCATTCTAAACTTCTAATTTTCAACCCAAATAACATTAAAGCCTCTTTCATAGAAAGAAGATTGACCCTAATGGAAAAGTTTCACTCTGAAGAAGTAGTTGAAACTAAAGAAAAAATTAAGTAGAATACAAGTTAAACTTGAGAAATGGGTGATGGTTGAATTGTAATGAAGATTTTACCAGAAGCCCTAATCACAAAAAATGTCCATACCTTGGAGGCAGAGAACTGCAAAAATTCAATAGGGGGTCCTAGATTTTAGCTTTATTTCATTAAACCAAATGGGTACTCCAAAAAAATCAGTGACAACCAACAAGAAAATAAAATTGCAAACATCCTTACCGAATAAGGTTAGATCTCCATCTTGAAGTGAAGGTATCTATCCAAAGGGTTGCATAGATCAAAAAACCTTGAATAAAACCATAATGTCAAAAGAAAATGTTGGTCTCCAAGAATACTAAATGCTATTGGAATCACATATAAACCTTTGGGGGAAAAAACAACTTACATTGAGATCTAGATGAGGTTTTTTGTTTGTGGGAACCTACCATGAGATTAACAGGGATGAGCTCATACTCAACCTTCTTTTCATTGCAGTATGCCAACACTTCGGTTGTGCAAGTTGAGAAAGCAAGACCATAGATCTTCACCATTTTGTATCTATGCTCAAGATTCATGAACTTCTCCAATCACCTTATATAGATAATCTTAGTGTTAAGAAGGTCAACCCAACCCATCGACGCTTACCATGGGTTTAGCTACCTAACATCAATTTTACTTTTATTGGGAAATTGAGAGTAATTGAAAAGCATCAAATACATTATATTTCAACAATCCATTATAGTGCTTCAGTGAGAGCTATCAACCATATATCAACCAAATTATATAGCCCATTTTGTACTTACAGAGCTGCAAACGATACTGGAGGGGTTGGCATTATGGTTTGACAGATCAAGAGACATTTCCATGCCAAAATTATCACACACAACAACCAACACATTCTTTCCTTCCAATTCCTCCCCGATTTTACACCCACTCACATGAAAAATGCATCCCTAGAAACACTCGCTGCCAGAGAACTTAGGTACTGCAACCTCTGCATTCTCCCCAGTGGCCACAATCAACAACTAGCAAATATACTTTCTCCATCGTCGTTTGTCACTCTCCATAGTAGGTGCGATCGAACTTGCAAAACTGTTAATTATTTTTAAAACTCCTGCTCCCTTTAAACCTCCCGCACATTTTTAAATTCCCACTCGTTTTTAAAAATCTATACATTTGAAAAAGTCTGTCCATTTTCGTCTGTCAAATTTTGTCGTTTTTCCGTCTGTCTCCATCCACATATTTCCTACTCTCATCATGGGGTGGTATCATATGTTACTAGCTCTTAGACTCTATGTGTTTTGTTGGGAGATTAACTTCTCCCCAACAAAACACTCTTAAACAAATATGAAAATGCACTGTGTTTCTCATGAATGCATAGGTTTATAATTCTTGTGGATTGCAGCAATGATGTGAAATGATAATTTTTTTACTATTTCCAAGTGTTTAATACATGAGTGCCTAATTGGTATAGTTGGGTGATTTAAACCACATGTATGTCTCTATTTGGTTTCCTAAGATGGAAGCAAACAACATTTCCATCATTTGAGTATAATAAGGCAACATGGGGTTTGCTTCAAATCTGCAGTGCTTAGATTTGCTTGGCAGGGCTAGGTAACATTTTATATACATTTTTGACTTTCCACACACCATGTAATGGTTAGCCGAGTATCGCATACATGTTCCAATAACTGTAACACAAATGTGTTTACTTATTTATAATTAGTAATCTTCTAGCATCCACATTAAGTCATGGTTTGAAACTATATCCTCAAAAATAATTGTGTAACACTTGAAATTTGACAATGTAGCTGTTAGCTATTCCTGTAATATTTCTTTCTATTTTGACGTAGGGATTTTTCAACATATATTCTTTCAAATAGTACTATAGTCTATGAATGAGAATGAGCACAAATGAACCATGAAAATGATTTGTTTTGGTGGATATTTCCATGCAAAAGCATATCTTGCAATAAATTATGATATTTATATGTTCAAAGTACATCATTTGATCTTTTGACATATAAAAATGAATCATTATGATGTGCATGTTAACTCGATGTCCACAAAGATTCTAGGTTCAAACATCAGATAAGAAAAAGTTATTGATTTTTAAATTCCATAGGGTCACTGCCTCTTAATCCAAGTTATATAAACTAGAAAACATAGTGTCTGTTTGAATCCTTTCTTGTTTATGTACTAGAACATTTTCAATTCTAGAAAGTAACAAAGGAAAGAATCACGTGTCATCTACTGAGTCTTGGGAAAAGCAGTGTGGAATCAGTTCTTCCAGATGTGTAGGATATTTGCAAATTGGCATTAAGGACAATTTTTGAAAGCTTGAATTAAGATTTTTTTAAAAGCTTTTTGTAAATATTCTGATTGAAATTCATTCAAATATTTTTGATGACTTCCATTGTTGCTTACTCTCTTTAGTGTATTTGATTTATAGGTTCTGTACTCTGTTTGGGGTATCTAATTTACAAGTTGTCTGCACATGAAAACACATAGAACGTTGACATCATAGATGTGCATACAATGTAAGAGGTAAGATATTTCAAAACTTGTGTTGTTAATTGTTGAGTTGTATATTTGTTTAAAATTTATATAAATATAACAATTTTAGATGTTGAATCTACAAAAAAAAAAAATCAATTGAAAAATCTAGTGGTAGAATTGCATAAAATCAGTACAAGGAAAAAATACCACCATCTACTCTACAATTTGCATGTCAAAGAGTTCAACCCAACTTGGGAGCACAATGAAAAAGCCTACTTAGGAGCAGCTATTAAAGGTAAAGCAAGGATGTTAATTGCTCAGCTGAGGACCAATTCGCACCATCTTAGATGTAAGACCGGAAGGTGGACGATACCTAAGGAAGTGTGGGGGGATAAAGTTTGCACTTTTTGTAACGAAGGGGTGGTGGAGATGGAATGCCACTTTATCATGGAATGTGTTGCTTATGGGGACATCCTCACCCAATATGAGAGCAACTAAAGACTGACAATCTGCACAAGTTATTTGAGGAGGAGAAGATCAACAAGACTGCTAGTTTTTTGGTCAAAATTCATAACAGAAGATCCAACATTGAAAAGAGTATGGAGATTCCTTAGCTTTTTGGTTCTCGGTCCCTTAGGCTGCTTGGTCTCGTGGACGGCAATAAAATCTCTCACTCACTCAATATGAAATAATTGCCTAGAGATTATGCTTCTTTTGTAGTCGATTTGCCAATCAATTCCATTTCCTATTCACAATCGATAATGGGTTAAGAAGTCACAATGCCAAATGTCTTGTCATCAAATACAAACAGGAAATCTACTATATTTACTAATGTTGACCTGTGGAAGACTAAAAATTTCAATGTAACATAAAGCAATCACACTCCAACCAAAAAACTACTGAATCCAATGAGGAATTCCGTTTTCGCGGTTGATTAATTTTTTATAGTCAAAACTTGTGATAATGTGCTTTTCAACTTGTTTTAACTTGTTTTACTGCCCTGCCGACAGTTGGCAGGAACCATGCTGCACTGCAGCCCTTGTTAAATGTACGTGCCCTGCAAATCTTGACTACATCTACAAAGGCATGACAGTTGCCCACCAAACGTCAGATCCTCATTAAACTATG
>VDFB02363335.1:0-64518 GCA_007258455.2 Sequoia sempervirens
TATGTGCCTTCCCACACAATTTGAAGCATGTGAATGGTTCCTACAGGCATTGCAATGGACAAAGAGGAAGTGAAAACTGAATCTGGGATGATAAGAAAGAAGGTGGCAATCTTGAAGTGCAATTTGTAAAAAAAGAGGTATGTCTTCTAAAGGCCTATTTAGTGATTTAAAAAAGGTATTTCTTGGTCTCAATGTCTCTCATTGCCACAGAAGGCTTGTAAGAGGTAGGATTTACAATGAGGTGTTCGCCTTAATGCCCTCAATCCTACGGCTTGAGCAGGGGATGCAGTGGTGGCAGAAGTAATAGAGATGGGTGAAGCCTCCATGTCCAGAGTTGGTTGCTATTGAATGCATTAAAGGTGCTGGTAGGGTTAGCCTCTTTTGGTCCGTGCCTATATAAGTTGCTTGGAAGTGCTTTGTTTTGTGTGAAGGTTCTGAAGTTTTTTGCTTGTTTGCAATTTTGTGGTTTTTGTCATAGTGGGAAGTTTTTCATATCAGTCTTAGGATTGGGAGAAAGATATCATAATGTTATGGTGTTGTGTTTTTTGGAGAGTGGTGTATAAGGAATGGTGTTTTTTGTAATGTCCCCTTTTAGTTGACCTTAGAGAATAATTAAATGATTAAAATTAAGTTGTCAAAAAAATAAAATTAAAAGACAACTAATTTCAATTATTTATAAAGGCTATTAAAATAATTAATTAATTATATTTTAAATAGTCCTAAGCTTCTCAGGATTATTTATAATTTTATATTTATATCAAAAGTTATTTCTGGATTCGATTGTAAGCTTTTGAATCAACGTTTCAGATCACACTCCGTGATCCGTCATCAGGATAGAGAGCTCAAGGATATCCGAAACGGAGTGTGGTCCGAAACGTTGATTCAAAAGCTTACACACAATCGAATCCAGAAATAACTATTGATATTCTTATGGATTGTGGAAATATTTATATTTAATTAATAAATGTTGAACCTCGGTTATTTTAATAAAGTAACTTTGTTTTATGTCAATGGAATATTTATTAAGTGGGTCACTTTATGAGTAAGAATATAAAATAAGATATTACAAAGTTACTTTATGAGTAGAAAGAAATTAATATTTAAAAGGTGATTTTTATAATTGATTTTCCGAAAAGTTCTAGGATAGTTTGAAAAGGAGATTTGAGAGCTCATTTGCAGATTCTTGACTTGTTATTTTCTTGGAGAGCTTTGAGAGCTTCTATTTTCAATTCAGCAAACCCTAGGATGAATACCCTTGGGTTCTTTCTTGTTTGATTGGACGAAAACCCATTTCAGCCATCCTTGGTGGATTCACACAAGATTCACAAGTGCATCTTTTGGATTGGATTTTGAAGTTTTGAACGTGAGAAAGATATATTTTTCTCTGCACGTTGAAGTTTTGATCATTTTCTGGAGGTTTGCAAGCAAATGGAAAATTATTGTTCTCCAATTTGTCTTTTGATTGTGGTTTCAGGCAAATAATAAATTTGTCATTTTGATAGATAAAAGGGCTGAGAAATACCAAGAGATATCATTACAATGTATGCCAAGGAAGAAAATAATTTAAAATCCAAATATTTTATTTATAATTCTGCCCTGCCGTACCAGCCAAGGCCATACCATTGTTAGCTTTCATTGAGGGGTGAAATGTGTGTTTGGAGTGCTAAAAAGCCTTGAGGTTAAGTCTTACGCAGTTGTCAAGGGAGTCAATAGGGGTCAATAAAGTCAACAATAAAAGAATCAAAGAACTTTATGGTTGCCATATCTCACTCAAACGAGCTGCCCCTTGACCCCATTGGAGGCGTTGCCCCCAAATCCCCACAAGGGCCGTTGTCGCTTGACCCCACTAGGGGTATTGCCCCCAAACCCCCATGAGGGGCACTTCCCCTCAGCCCCATTGGTATCTCCATTCCCAAATCCCCATTAGTTATTAATATTAGGATCTCTTGTCAAAAAAGAAAATTGATTACAATAAGGGGGTGATGAGGACTTGAAAATTTGAAATATAACTCTTGAGTGTGCTAACTTAGACGTTATTATCTCACAACTTGCCAAAAATCTCTTTACATGAAGCAAATTCTACATATGACATGGCTAGTGGAAGTGGCATTGTAACTCATTTAGAGATTGAACTCAATTTTTGGTCTATGATATGTATTAAACTCTAATTTTGATTTATATATGATGGAAATCAACAATATTCTCTGCAAAATAGTAATATGTGTGTTTTTTAAGAATATTTTTAAAATTTATGTATTTTAAAATGTTTGATAAAATTGCCAAGTTATTGCCGAGTTTTTGCCAAGTCCCAAGTTTTTAAAATTTTTGGGCCTGCCAAGTTATTGTTGAGTCCGAGTTTTTCAACTATGGTGAAGACCATTTTTTATGATACATTTGCCAAGTACATGGAGGAGATCAAGGTAAGTTTCCATCCAATTTATCTTTTTCTTTTTTTACTTTACAAGTTTATTTTTTAATAAATGAGGAAAGTGGGTCCCTCTCCCATGATACTGAAAAGCTAGAAAAAATGTAACATTTGGTTCAGATTACAAAAAGCTTGAGATGTAACTTATTAGGACTTTTTCCAGCTTCAAATGGTCCTGCCCTAAAATTCTTTAGATGTAAAAATCAAATATCTTATGAGATAGTAAAAATCCTTGTATTCTCATGAGCAGCCAATGGAAACATTTTGCAACAAATAAGTTTTCTTACACAGCAACTAGAGTTTCTTGCTCAACAACTACAGCAACAAATATGTCTTGCACAACAACTGGAATGTCTTGCACTGCAATTGGATCCCATGAACTGCCACTGAAAGGTCTTGCATGGCCACCTTGTGCAACAACAGGAATCACTTGCATACTATGAACTCTTGCATAGCAACACAAATCTTTTGTGCAGCAACAGAAAGCTCTTATGCAACAACTATGAACTCTTGTGCAGAAACAAAAAACAAGTAGCACCTGCCAAGATTTTCACTGAGTTTTTGCCAACTATGAGTTTTTTTAAAAAATTGGGTCTGCTAAGTTATTGCCAAGTCTGAGTTTTTGAATTATGGGTAAAATATCAAATGAAATCTCCAA
The DNA here is from genome assembly GCA_007258455.2 of Sequoia sempervirens. Taxonomy (NCBI): domain Eukaryota; kingdom Viridiplantae; phylum Streptophyta; class Pinopsida; order Cupressales; family Cupressaceae; genus Sequoia; species Sequoia sempervirens. The sequence continues at coordinate 3,084 of VDFB02363335.1, forward strand.
TATCCCTTGCACCTTTATACAATACTCCTCATAAATGGAACCAAAGTTGATAAGAATTCAACCACAAAGAATAGCATGCCACAACAATTGAATAAGGATTTTTCACAAGCAACCAGAAACACATAAACATAAATAAATCAAATCTACAAAAGGATTGACCAAAAGACATTTGGAACTAACAAAGGTCAGCCTCAGGCATTATAAGATCTTATAATGACAACTAGAAAAGCCAAAAGTAGAATATTATAGTAAGTGTTTACTACATATAATCTGTGGTGAGAAACAAAAATGAGTATGTCCGTATGTCAAAAACAGGTAAGTGAGTGTGGGAATTTCCAAAAGGTTTCGTCAACAGGTTTTGAGTCATTCTAGCTGGTATGGTGCTGGAGAAGCTTCCCTCTTGTTTTTTGTTTCCACTTGCCTTGAAGATTTCTCCCAAGTATGTAATCTTTCCTACTTTGTTCTTTTTAAGCTCCAATGCTTGCTTTCCTCAGCAGCTGGTTTATGTGTTTAATCCAAATCTATGGCCCCCTGATTTCTCTTTATCCTTTCATCTACAGCTAAGGGTGGGATTTAACATGAAAAAAGTGGCTAGCCCACACAAGAAGTTGCCAAGATTAATTTCAAAGATTAAAAGTGGGACTGCCAACAAAACCTTTGACATTGCCATTCTTTTAATTTGATAAACTAAAGTGAGTCAACAAAGTGCATTAAGGCCCTGAGCCTCCTTCCATTGACACAAGGGAAAACATCAAATTCGATGAGTACATAAAGACCTTAAAGGTTTGTAGACAAAGGAGAATTGAAATATCTTTGTCCTATTACACGAATTCCTATAGGCCCTTTGTCAATTAAGTGTTTTCCCAATGGTCAAGCCCTCAAGTCATTCATCTATCCTTTATTTACACGATAAGTTCAATCAATGATACAACATAAAAGAATAATGTATACTAATAGAGTGAGAAGTCCCAAGGGTGCATGCACACTATTCATAATTGTGGGTCATTAAGGCATTACATGCACCAAAAGCCTTTTTCAATCCAAAAGAAGGAATTTTAGCATGCGAGCACCTAGGTTGATGTGTTACCATCATCATTCTCTATGTTACTAACATTGCTTGTAGGCATTCGTATGCTTTGTGGATCCCCTTGCCTAATAATTAATATGAATATATGTGATAGAAAGGTCATACAAGAAATGACAACTTGCAGAAAATAGTCATCAAAATGACAAGTGGAGTATTAATATTATCCATATATTAAAATACCATAAAATAAAAAATACCAATTAATACTGGACAATTGAAGTCCCAATTACTCACAAAAATTGTGTTGGGTAAGAAATTGGGAAAAAATACCCCACGTAGCTAATAGTTGTAAGTTCACGCTAGCTTATGAGGCATAACATGTCAAAAGCTTTCCAAATCTAAAAGCATAACATTTGAAGTGCAAGTCCCAAAGTGGATGTGTTAGCATCATCCTTCTTTCCAACACTAACATCACTTAGAGGGGCTTGTGTGCTATTTCAATCCCCTTCCCTGTGAGCATTATCCATTTACACAAGTAAAAAATGTTACATTTTGTATATGCATGTAACATTGTATTTATTTAATATTTGTAATCTGTTGTAAATATGGAGCCACATGGAAAAGGGCGCCCCACTTGGGAGTAATGTCAAGATTCTTTGGGATGATACACTATGCCACTTGGCAATTGTATCATGAACATACAAATAGCATTTATATCGTTGTAAGACGTGTAAGAGCATCTATGACATTATAAGATGCATAAGAGAATCTATGACATGCAAGAGAATGCACAGGGAGTTACGAAGTAGAGTTGGAAGGACACGGAAGAGACCCTTGACTAGCAATGATGGCATGCATAAGAGCATCTTGTAAGAGGTTTGAATGGACCAAATTGGAGCACCCAAGTTTGTGGGGGGGGGCGGGGGGGGTTTATTTGACCTTGGGAGTTGCATACTATTCTTGAAAGGTGGACTCATCATGTGGGACATTAGAATTTGAGGGGACTAATTTGGGCACCCAAATAGGGTACCTTGGTTTGGCTCATGGTTTTGGAAACCACTTATGGTTTCCTAGTTTTGCCTCGCTCTATATACTGGATTCTTGAGATGGAGTTTAGAAACTTGTAGATTCACAAGGGTTATCTGTCAGAAATTCTCCAAATATAGGTTGAAGATCTCTATCAGAAAGCTAATACTCTAACAGTGTATTGTAATCCTAGTGTAGTGATTAATACATTCAGTGCTCCTTTGATGTTGGATTTTTTTCCCAAAAGGGTTTTCCCAAGGTACATCTTGTTTCATGTGTTGTTCATTGTTGTTGAAATTGTTTGATCTGTATCTGCATACATTATTTCTCTTATAAGGTTAGTGTAGGACATGTGTAGTTTTTAACTAGTTTCCTTTCAAAAAGCCATAGAAGAAAGGATTGTGCATGGATAATAGTCATTAACGGGATCACTTGAGTATTAGAACACTCCATGTAGTGAAAAATCCCACAAAAAACTAGCAAATAATACTACATTACAAAAGCTCCAGTTACTTACAAAACAATATATTGGGCATGGAACTAGTAATAGAATATTCCACATTGACAATAATTGTGAATCAATCTTTGCTTATAAGATATTACACAGACCAAAAGCTTTGCCAAAATACAAAAGCATGACTTTTGGGGTGCAAGTCCCTGAGTTGATGTGTAGCCATCTTCTTTCCAAATACTAACATCACGTAGAGGTGCTTATGCACATTTTGGGTCCCCTTGACTCAAGATTATTACCAACAGACAAGAGTGAAATGTCATAGAATAAATGACAACTCACAAAAACAGTCATCAAAGTGATGAATTGAGTATAAAAAATTCTGCTAGTGAAAAATCCCACAAAAATAAAGATACTGACTAATACTTTAGAAGCTCCAATTACATACAATTAACAAGCTGTTAGCATCAAATTCATTTATTACTAAGCAGCAAGCCCTTACAATTTCTCCAAATATACAGATTGACCGACAATTGTATCTACCCTTGAACAAGGGAAAGATGTATAGCATCAAATCACTGTAATAGAATTAATAATGTAACTGTGTAATTATTAGTTAAATGGGTCAATATTTGTAACTTGTATGTACCAACCATCATGCAGCCAACTGCTTAATTCCTTCACATTTTTGTAAAAATATTGAATAAAGACATCATGGTGCAAGTCCTTATAGGTTGAAGATGTATCCTTGAAGGTACAATTAGATCAGCATTATCTTTGCTTTACAAATTCCTGCTCTACATATAACATTTTTGAAAGAATAATACTCCGATTGTATTATTGCATCTGGTATTACAGAGTAAAGTTCTGATAGGTTGCAATGAAGTTCTGATAGATTGCAAAGCACTTATCACATTTTGATCATTGAAAGCATAAATTTGATATTTTGATTTCTGGAAGACGACAAACACAAGCATTACTAGAAAAATAGGAGGAATAAATACCAGCACCCTCACTCCTTTCTCTAGATTACAGTACATACAGTTTTAGAGGGGTGAAATATATTGAATTCCTTTGAAGTTCCTTCATTGCTAATTTGTTAATGATTTTATGCATACTTCCACTTGTCAAACACTTGCTTATTATGTCCAACCATTAGTGAGTGACGGTACTATGTAATTAATTCACATTTATACATGTTTGCAGATGTGTATTAAGTCAGTACACCTTCATTTGGGAGATAATGCACTCTTAACACGCCTTTTCTGTAAGTTACATAACACTTTCATCAAAAGAATCAGACAAATATATCAGGAACAGTCATGAATTTTCAATGAACCTCAATCTCTAATCTTCACCATGCATAGTAGTTTTTTTTTTGCCACTTGCTCCTATTTCCAAGCAGTTCTTCAAATATTGAGGAAAAGAAAGGAGAAGACATTTATGAATTAATACTGCAAAAAAACCTGAAGCTTGTGGATAGCTTTTGCAACATGCCAAAGTGAACTTGTATCACCATCAACTTGACACTCCTGTCATCAACAAAATACTACTTTGTCAGCTTATTTTATATCTAAAAATGACAGATCTATATCTTGTCATACAGAAAGCACAAAATGACGGGTGTAGAGCACCATAGAAGGAGACCATCGAGAAAACTTACTTTGTATGCCAATTCAAGTTCAAAAGACAGAACATCTTCATCAACCGGTATTATGTATAATGGATACTCTACAATTTTGATCATTGCATGTACCTTCTCCTCTTCCAAAATCTGTGCATGGCATACATTTCCACCTAAATTTAAATTAGCAAAGTGATGATGTGCATAGGTTCTCTAGTATTTAAAGCATCATGAAATATATTTTTTGATACTTGTTTACTTTAATGAAGTAACTGTAACACAGTTGTCCTCGAAAGTGTATAATTCTTAAACATCTTTGCCAGATAAACACTTAAAGTTTTATAATGTTGAAGTTCTGAGATGGCATTAAGAAAATTTCTAAAGCATAATTGACCAAAATATACCAACAGTCAATGGATCAAGAACATCTTCAATGGGAGTATGATTAGGGTATCCATTGAGAAAAGCCAACCCAAACTGTCAAACATAACTTTATGGCTATCAAATTAAAAATATTTCACATTTTTAAAATACTCCATTTTTGTGGTCATGATCTTCTGATTGTTATCAATTAGCATTAATTTGTGTGAAGCTTAACCTTCCACACCCAATGTAGCTAACTATTAATTGTTGATCACATACTAACAGTGTTTCATGGGGATGCGTCTCCCCCAAAAATCCCCACATTTCCAAGATGGGAATGCCCCTCCACTATCTCACAACCACCACAGGGATGCATCACCCTCAAAAACCCCCACATTTCCAAGACAGGTATGTCCCCAACCATCCCACCACCACCAAACAAGATCCAAAGGGCATTTTTGGGACGTCCCCCTTGGGAGGGGACGTTTCTAGGATGTCCCTCTCTTTTTAGGGACTTCTAGGGGACTCCAAGACATCCTCAAGATATCCAAGGGACTCCCATGAGTCTCCTAACCATCCCCAAGATTTCTAAGTGTCCCCCATGGCTGAAAAATGAAAAATTTGAATTTTTTTAAAAATCAAAAAGTGTTTTTGATCTACATGCCACAAACCTTAACTGTAATGGTCCATGCACCCCATCCAAACCCTAAGCACTAACATAAAACGCATAAATAGGCATCTACACCCCATTTCAAATCACTCCTAAGTTTCAGAATTAGAGTGATTTGGTGTCACAAAATAAAGTGAAGATGGCATTTGCCATGAAGGTTTGTGTGGTTTCAAAGGCCTTAACTTGTGCTTGGTGGCAAGGGATATCCCCTTCAACCTCGCCCTATATTATGACAAGGAACGTACCAAGGGCATTCCCCCTCAACCCCATTGGGGGCTTTGCCCCAAACCCCCATGAGAGGCACTACTCGTCAAACTTGTTGGGGGCTTTATCCCCAAACCCCCACAAGGGGCATTGCCCCTCAACCTTGTTGGGGCCTTAGCCTCCAAACCTCCACCCACCTTTGTTAATGTTCAATGCAATCATTGCAATGTTTTTACAATTTTAGTAGTTTACTTTGTAAACCAAAGTTTCATTTGTAATTCTTATACTTATTCCATGTACATCTTTTTAAAAATAATTTTTTAAGTACTATATGTATTTGCACAACCCCCCCACTACACCTCACCACCCCCATCCCCCCACATCGCCCCCAAACTTAGGCCCTTGGTCCCCCATTCCCAAAACTTAACCCTTGTCCCCGAAACCCATCCCCTATCAAGAAACTGCATGGAACATAGCATATTAAGTAATCAATATTCTTTGCTTTACAAGTCGCAAGGATTAAATGATCAAGATTATTGATCTCAATAGAGTTGTCATGATGAAATATCTTGGAAGGAACTTGTCAAAAGGTTTGCATTTCTCAATTTTATAGGTAAACAATCATGGCATTGAGGTCCTTTTCATGGATGATAAGAGATGATTGAAAGGAATTGTAATAGAAAGTAAGGCTACCCATTATAAACTTCTTCTTAGACAAGATACTAGGCTATTTTTCAGGAGAATAATTCCTTAAACCACTTATGGGAGTTGAGCGCTTTTAAATGATAACTTACTAAGCATTTAAAGGTAGAGTTTATAAATTTTTGAGGTACATTGATTCTCTGACCCTTGGAGCAAAGGAACACATGCTAACTTTTTCTTGCTTCCATTGGAAGGAGCTTTCCATGTAATTCTAATATGCATCTAATGTAACATCATGTTTCTTTTTTTGTAATACCATATACATTTCTTACTAGAAAATGTATTTTATAATTTCAAACTTCATTGTTTGGAAACTGTGATTACTTAATGGTAAGCAAAACATATTAGCTATCAATCAAAAAGCAAATGATTGAGCATGCATATTTCTTTTCATATATACTTCTTGTGATGGATCGATGGTAAATAACTAGCATGACAAACTAGGGGTATAGATATTGAAGAAGATGGCATATAACAAGGGACTAAGATTGGTACAAAGACATGGAACATAAAGGCACAAGATTGATTAGAGGAAGGGGAAAGTGGGTTAGGATTTGGAGAGAGAATTACTTGAGGGTGTGGAGCTAATTCACTTAAAATAATACTTTCTTATTGCTTACTATATTGTTCTTATACTAATATGTAATGTCCCTTCCCTGGGCAGCTCAGACTATGGCAGAGGTTGGCCTACTATTAGGGTTCCCGTGGGTTAGCAGAAAGGTTAGGGGACCCAACCGAGGGCTGGGGAGTTTAGCTAGGAGCCTTACAAGTCCTTCAGTTTGAAGTTCAGATGGTGAATCAATGGATAAAGTGAAAAATTAAAGTTTTCCTTATGGGAATGGTAAAAAGTGAATAGTAATTGAAAATCATAAGATGAATAGTGAAAAGTGCCCCCATCTTAGTAACTCAAGTTGTTTTTAAAAGGTGGCCATTTCTTTTGATGAAGAAAGACCCTTGAAGAGGATATTTTATTGCTTTTTATTAAAAAATGCTCATGGAGGTTATAAAGCAAAGTTTTGGGCTCTTTTTTGAGCATTCTATTCTCATTTTGACAAAAGCAAATTGCAGGTTTGAGCTCCGAAATAGGGTTTCAGCAGCATATAGGTCTTCTAAGGACAAAATCCCTTGGAGGATAGTAAATTGGATGAAAACCTAGTTCACAAAATAGGCAAATCCACCTAGGGTTTGCATTTGCACTTCATTGGCCTAATTTGGCAAGACTAAAGAGTTGGAAAAGCAGGTATTTGTAGGATTATCAGCTACTAGGGTTTTGTAACAACTTGGAAATGATTTGTATGACAAATTTCGAAGTTGGGTATTGATATCTTGAGGAGATATTGCAGATTTCACCTATAGGGTTTCATGGCAGCATTATGGCATTGATTTTATGGTGAAATGTTGATGGATTACATGCTGATATAATTTTAATGTTGCTGGTTCATGTTTAATTCCACCATTTTGGCGATTTGGGTATATATCTCCGTGGGTGTTGAATATTATGTTTGGCACATCATTTTGAGACATTGTGGAATACATATCACATGTGGGTTTTGCATGTTAAGGGCAGATCGTGGCTTGTTGAGGCTTGTTGAAACCCTAAGTACACTCCCAAAGGCTATTACAGCCTTCTAGGATTGGTGTACTACCCTTGAGGGAGGTTCGTGGGATTGGTTGGAGCTATTTCAGTTTGTATACTTCACATCAGCATTCTATAGCAAACATCAGTCCTATAGCAGCCACTTTTGTATTCCATTTCAGGTATCTTTCGTCGTCATACCAACAATATCTTGTATACTTCATGAAGGATTGATCACAAGTATGCCATAGATTGTTATTTGATCAACTGGAAATATATTTTATTGATTGTAATAGACTGATATAACCTATATCAGACCTGTTATATGATCAATAAAGGCATATTTGCAAGTGCGTTCTGTTGATGCGTGTTTTATGACACAACAAACATTCTAGAATAAAGAGTCCAAAGACGCTCTATCCCCTCTTGAAAAACTACCTCGTATGCTAAGATTGCGAGTAAGATCATACGGTAATTCCAATGTTTAAGATGAATGCGGATGAGCTCTGTGGTTTGATGTGATTATGCTGGTAACACAAAGGGACTTACGCTAGGCTTGTTCAATTCACAATGAAGGTCTAGACAATGAAGCTCTATTGCTTGGGTCATGGATCAAACAAACTGAAAAAGGAGGAGGGTTCAGAAGTTCTAATCTACTCCTAAGAATTCAAGAGACGGTATTGACTTGGTGGAACCAATAACCACGCTTTGCTTCACCACGCTCAACGACAACTACACAAAGAGGGTGCAATCTTCAAGGGAATGTGCTTATAATTTTCACGTCATGAATAACTACCATCGAATCGAACAATATATATCCAGACAGAAGTTAAGTATCCACAAAATAAGCTCAGGCTAACTTTACGCATTGAATGAAAATCATCCATTCAAAGAAAGTATGAGCAAAAGTTTCACCACGAATCAATACTTATCAAATCTTGCATTCATCTAACATACATGAAAAGAAATCTAAACTATGATGAGGGATAAGAACCATGCCAACTCCAAAATAAGAGAAGCAATCACCATCAGAACAATGCATGCATTACTTATTATTTTGGCAATCTTACAACAGTTGCTTATCTCAACATGTTTTGCAACATGCTCCCATGCTTTACAAATGAGGGGTTGAGCTCAATTTATAGGCTCCCCAATTACAATTCAATGGCCAAGATTAATTTAGGATCAACGGCCAAGATTACAAATAAAACCCTAATTAGGGTTTGCTACCCCTCGACCAATAAGAAAATTCCATTCGAGGACACTTGTCCTTTTTGCTAAATATGAACCAACAGATAAAATAGAAAGTTGTTGTATGTTGATTTGGAATAATTTGATTGGTTGGAGGATGACGAGGCGCCACCTCAACGTGTTGGATGCCCTTCTTGGTCGCTTTGTTCTTTTTCCATGTTCTTGCCTTAGAATATTTTTCCCTGTTAATGATTCTGTCCTTTGTTCTTTGATCTTGGATGACTATGGCTTCCTCTTCTCACCTCGCCTTGGAGCACCTGTTTAGACTTGAAGCCATTAAATCTTTCTTCCCGGATTGCTTTGGAATTTCTTTCACGTGCCTTGAATTTGGAGAGGAACTCCCTTGTACTTTCGCTGTAATGAAGGAAAATTGGAACCTTTTCTGTAGAGAATTTCCCATACTTAGCCAAATTTTGGCTACTTTCAAGATTTTGGTCATTTTTGTGCTCAAATAAACTTCGCCGGTAGGTTTATCTTCAATCTTGGCTTGATGTACTTGACGATGTGCTTGCCGTTGTCTTCATTATGCTTGTCTTGCCATGTGCAAGGGTGAACTTCCACGTTTTCTTTCATCTCCCTTCCGGTTGGACTTTACACTTTCTTCACCATTCTCTCCTTCGCCTCGTGTAGTCGTCCACCTGCAGTAAAACAAAACAAATTTATTTTAGATAACTAAGCTTTGAAAGATTTTACAAATTTCATTTTCAAGTTTTTAAATCTTCTCTCCATCCAATTTCATTTGACCACATTTTTCCTTCGTCCAATTTTTATTTTGTTGTGTCCAACTTTATTTAGCCATAACTTTTTCCTCGTTCAAGATTTCTCTAGCCACATCCAACTTTTTCCTAGCCACGTCCAATTTTATTTGGCCATAAATTGCCTCTTGTCTAAAATTATTTTGCCATGTCCACAATTTTCATAGCCATGTCCGATTTTATTTAGCCATTTGCCTTTTCAAGATTTCATCTTCTTAGGCACTTTGGATTTGAACTTAGGCAAATTTTAATTTTTCCTCACTTCTCTATACATGGCGGACTTTAGCACTTGTCAAGCCACTTTTCTTATGTCTATGGTGGACTTCCTTCAGCTTATTGCCATTTCTTTTTAGACTAAGGTGAACTTCTTTTACTTGCTGGCCATTCAAACTTTTCTTAGCTATGCCTTAGACTTTTTCTCTTTTGCTCAAAGGGGCGGACTTCACCTTTTACTTGGCCATGATAGGGCGGACTTTGTCATTCTCTAAGCCATTTCTTCCTACACCCAAGGCGGACTTTGCTGTGTTCTATCCATTGACATTTAAGCATAGGGCGGACTTGCATTGTTTCTTAGCCACTTCAGCTTTCTCCCAAGGCAGACTTCATTAAGTTGATTGCCATTTTAACTTTGTCTTTGTCTATGCCTTAGACTTTTCATCTTTTACCTTGGGCGGACTTTCTACATTTTGTTGCCATCTTCATTTTTTCCAAGGCGGACTTGCCTTGTCTCTTTGCCATTTCACACTTGGACTTTACTAAATTTCATGCCACTTTAGCCTTTCTCAAGGGCGGACTTGGCATGTTTTATTGCCATTAACCATTCTAGCTGGGCGGACTTGCATTGTTTCTTAGCCACTTCATAGGGCGGACTTTGACCTTTGGTTGGCCATTGCCAACTTTGGATGGCGGACTTTCCTCATTCTGATGCCACTTTGTCTTAGACTAAGGCGGACTTTGGTCTATTTTGATGCCATCAATGCTTTGGATAGGGGCGGACTTTATTGCATGCTAGGCCATTGTCTCATGTTTAAGGCGGACTTGCTTGAATGTTTGGCCATTTGCATAGGGCGGACTTCCTTGAATGTTTGGCCATTGGATGCTTTGGAGGGCGGACTTCCTCATTCTCCTTGCCATTAACATATTCATCAAGGGCGGACTTTGGTCTTTGGTTGGCCATTGACCTTTTGGCTTAGACATTTTCTTCTCTTTCCATGGGCGGACTTCAGCTTGTGCCTAGCCATTGCATTCTTTGACAGGGGCGGACTTACCAGATCTCATTGCCATTTGCCCTATAAAACCAGGCAGACTTCATCAAATTAACAGCCATTCCCTCATTGCCATGGGCGGAGTTTCCTAGTTGGCTCGCCATTTACCTTTTAGTCTTGGGCGGACTTCACAGAATTTTTTGGCCATTGCCAATTCTTTCTTGCCACTGGCTGAAGATTTTCACCATTGATGTGCCATGAATGTTTCAGATTTCTCAGATTTTCAGACTTTTCCATGAATGTTCTGGATGAATTTCTCAAATTTTTACATGTGCTTCAGACTTTTATCCATTTCTTGATGATTTCATGATTGGTTCTTTCATCTAACTCACCATTTTCTGCGCCTTTACCAGATTTCTCTGTGATTTTCCAGAATTTCTCACCATTTTTGAACAAATTTTCCAGATTTTTGAACCTTTTCCTGTGATTTTCCAGAATTTTACCAAAATTTCAAAAAATCTTCGAATCGATTTTCTGAGAGTTTCGTTGATCTTTTCGAACTTCTGAGTGGATTTTCGAAACTCGTGACCCTTCTAAATATAGAAACTTTCTAAAAATAGAAATTTTCCAAAAATAGCATCTTTCCAAAAATAGACCCTAAAAAATAGGGATCCCAGAATTGCCCAAAAGTGCCAAAAAAGTAGGTCCTAAAAAATAGGGGGCCCGGGGTGAGAAACCCTAAAAACTTGGAGGTGTCGGATTTGACTGAAACGACAGTCGATCTTCGTCTCACAGGCCCTCTAAGCGCGATGGTGACATTTATACAGTGATCCAGGTTAAAACTGACTGACTCGATTTGGGTGACCACTCAAAATTAAGACTCCTCATTGCAAAAAGAACTGGTGATAAGCAGTTGCGACGCCAAGGCAAAACCCAAAAGCAAAAAAAAACGAAGGGTCCCCATTTGCAATGGGGCGATGTGTGAAAAGGTCACAACAGGTTTCTTGACATATGAGTATGCAATCATTTATCTGTCATTTCTATGTTATTGTCTATGTTTTGGCATTGAAACATCTTTCAAACCAGCATTAGAACACTCAGAAATTTATATCAGACTTAAGGAACCAAAACTTAGACACTTTTCATGCCAAGTGTTTGACGAAATGTCAATCCATTCAAAATGAGTTTTTGGGACAGAATAAGACAGGGATCTTTCATAATATTAGAAATTCCATAGGTTCGATGTGACAATTTTCAAATCATGAATCTTGAGCTATTCCAAGACTTCATTTATTATATAGTTTAATTAAGTGATGATTGGACTCATTTTTTATTTGTAACACCATTGATTTTAAGTATTTTCTTATGGGTTATGTTACTGTGATTTCATACAACAATCTAATCCACACAAAAACACAACTTGACAAAGATTTCATGAAGCAGCGACTACAAGGCACCACACTTTCCAAGTCCATTGTGCCATCTTGACACAAAGGCCTTTGATGCCCAAGAACTATCATTAATTTACATTCTAGGAAATCTTGTAATCAATACTGACTAAATTAAACCAGCAAAAAAAATAGGTTTGACTTAAGGCAATAACATCATCCACAAAAACTAAAATGGTCAAAGAGCCCCACCTTCTCACAAACAACAGTGCGACGTGGAACAAAAATCACAGTGTATTCTCTTTGATGATTTTGCCTAACATCTTGCTGAATCTGTGAAGATATCAATTTCATCAAATTAATCTGAGGGCGAATGAGGTACAAAACATTTTTACAATCACTCTGAATAGGGTTTGTTGAAAGATGGCCCAAGTTTTCAACACCATGTTCCTGCATCCAGAAAACATATAATATCAGTTGGATGCCCAACAGCAACTGAAGTAATACTCTTGAGATGTGAACTGATATAATACATGTCAGATAACCTATAGCTAAGATTGGTGGTCACATTTGAAACATCAAGACAAAATATTATTCTATGTCTCATATTTCACTGCATCCTTTATGATATTTTTTGAAAAGAAAAACAAAAGAGGAAATTAGTATTTCAAGTAACTGATTGAGAAAACACAATTTCCAGAAAAAGTGGCTAATGTTGGAACCTACCACCACTACTATCATGATATTGATTAGCAGCAACTAGGACCAGTGATTCTCAATGTGCCAACATGTCATAAAATAGAAATGTCATTGCCACCAGGAAACTTCTGTATAACAGCAAGGACCCCATCCCATACACACATCTTCTGGTGATTATATTTGTATATAACATAGCCATGGCCCATGCCCTTATTCATTACTCGCATACCCTCATTTGAAATGGCATCCCTATTCTCATACCCATGTCCCCAAATCTCAAGGAAACTAAGAAGTTTTTAATGCTGCATCAATCATATCATCATCTTTTTTTCCATATTGGTCCAATTCTTACCAAAGGCATCAGAGTGGTTAAGAGAAACATTATGTAAAAGATTCAAAGAGCCAAGAAAGCTGTTATGTTGCAAATGAGTTCAATTTAAGAGGATCATGGCATAATTTACAAAGATTGTGTGGAAGATCAAAAACGGGCATAATATTTTTATCTCGTTCCAATGCAATATTGAATATTCCTTCCTAAATATCATTTATATTAAGATATACACTTTTCACTGATGGCATTGTGCAATATTAATATGACAGAAACTCCTTTAAGGATGTGAAATTATAAATTTGCCTCCAATTTATTATGTTGACAACAATGTAGAAGAACTTTATAATTGAATTGCCTAACTCCACTATTAATGTATTATAGCAAAGTAAGTGGGTGAGACAAAGCAAATGAGCTCTGTCGGTTTCCTTCATATATGAAATTAATCACAATATCTGCAGAGTATATACTTCTACCACCTGCAAAGAAATGAAACGAATGAACAAGCAGCATAAGTTTAGAACCTGGAATATCAGAGTACATTTAATAGAATATCGTTTATCATTCAGAATTATCTAACATGCGAAAAACATTCAGGAATAGAAGGTAACATGCTTGTAGAAAGGTCTTTAAGCATTTGAGTAGGACAGTTGTTTGGATGTGTTTATGTTAGTAATTTGAAAAATAGTAAGTCGTTGGCCAATTGTAATGCTCATACTGTTCTTGTAAACTCTTACACCCAAGCTGGCATCCATGCCTTTGTTGATGAAAGTTTGTTTTTCACATCTGCTATTTACAGGTTATTTTAATATTAAGAAAACTTCTATATGAATATTTGAGTACTTTTTCTAGAATTTTCAATGTTTTTCTCATTTTTTTGAATAGTCTAGCTCTCTCCAAACTTTGAGGTTTTTCTTTTGGAGAGATGGAAGGGATACTTGGGATTGCAAGGCAAAAATGGTGTTGGTAGAGTGGTCAAGGAGAGCACAACAGCAACAAGTGTCTCAATCACAGACCAGTGATGTATGCAGGTAAGAATGCTAGTTCACAAATTGTTCAAACAAGGAGTCAAGCTAATAAAGCAGCATATCCCGCCATGCCACCAAAAAGACAAGTAACAGAAGCATGACAAGCCATTTGTGAAGAACCTTGGGTTTACATATATTACCTTTGAACCAGACTGTAATCAATCTAGGGTTTTTCCAGAAAATTCAAATCATAGCAATATATTACTTCACTTACAGAATTTGAAAATTACATCGCAGAGACCCAAACAAATTAATGCCATATCACAGATCACAGATTTCAAATTTTGACTTTTTATCAACAATGAACGCATGCTATTAATTGTTGTGATGCGAGTACAAAGGCTGGGATATCACAATAACCTGATCTAGAAAAGACTCTGGATGCTAATGGCTAAGTATACAGAAGTGATGTCATCTAATAGATCTGCCTTCAGAAAATGCTTGAAACTCAGAAATTGAGGCGTGAAACCCTCAATTGCAGATCTTCTTACACTTTATTATTTCCTAGCTTCCCTGTGTCCAATCTAATCTGGTTGCCAGTGAATGAGAGTTGACTGCTTAGTGCAAGCTTCCAGATTTGTGGCATCCTGAACTTGGGTACAACAGAATGCTATGCCTTCCTTAGATCTGGTGTAGTCTGAAACTTTAGAGGTCTGTTTATTCAGACTTCCAACACAGCCCAGCAATAAGCATGGTGGATCTGGGTCAGACTGAGCCCTGGAAATGCCTCCTACCAGCTTCCCTGCTGAGAAAACAATGCGGCGACCAAGATTTGAATATGGTCCTCTATGTGTGCCAAGTGCAGATGTGACAAACCACACAGCCACCCAAACCTGCAATTAAATTTTGATTGAACAGAATTGCAAAATTGAATGCAAATGGAATTAAGGATGGTTAGGGTTTTTGTTCTAACCTCCTTACACTTGACAAGGGTTTTATCCTGCTAGTGTAACTGCCCAGAAATTTTGTCCAAACTCCATGCCCTCTCAAGTGTCTAGCATTGCAATAAATATAGCACCCCCTCACATGAGGCGTGTGACCTATCTTGGGAAATTGAAATTTAAAATTAAACTTATTTATTAATTTTTATATATATTAATTTATTTATTTATTTACTTAAATATGTACATTATTAAATAAGGTGGTGTTAAAAACACCTTGTCTAAGTCGGCTGTGGCCGACCCATTTGGATAGAATCATGA
Organism: Sequoia sempervirens; assembly: GCA_007258455.2. NCBI lineage: Eukaryota > Viridiplantae > Streptophyta > Pinopsida > Cupressales > Cupressaceae > Sequoia > Sequoia sempervirens. Next base: position 18,583 of record VDFB02363335.1, read on the forward strand.
CAGTTCCCTCTTCCCGAATTGGCTTGCCCTCAAGCCAATTCAAACTCGGATGCTCAAAAATCTCCACTCCTTCCCATGTTGCGTCTTCAAGTGGATGATTCTTCCATTTGACCAAATATTTCGAAATGACCTTGCTCCTTAACTTCGTTTCCCTCATTCAATGATGGCTTCGAGTTCCAATATCAACTTCCCTTCGTTGTCAAGCAGAGGCAGCTCTAATGAAGGAGTGATATGCTGTCCGAGGGCTTTATTCAAGCATGATAAATGAAAAATATTATGAATTCAGCTATTCAAAGGAAGCTCCAGCTCATACACAACTTCGTCAATCTTCCTTATGATTTTATTAGGCCCGTAAAATTGTGGTTTTAACTTTTACGTGCCACTTCCTTTGAGTGAAGATTGTCTATAGGGTTGCAGCCTCAAAAATACCATATCCCCCACCTTGAAGGCCCTCTCATTTCAATGGTGATCAGCATACAACTTTTGTTGGTTTTGGGATTGCTATAGGTTTTCCTTGAGTGCCTTCACAATATCCAAACTTTGTTGAACCAAATCCTTAGCCCCGGGTTAAATCCATGAATGAAACAGCAACATAACCGTAAAGTGCCTTGAAAGGAGTCATACCTATAGACATGTGGTGAGTGCAATTGTAGCAATACTCCCCAAGGTGCAGCCATTTGATCCATGTTATTTGCTGCCCTGTAACATAGTTCCTCAAATAACCCTCTATCCATTTGTTCACAATTTTTGTTTGCCCATCGGTTAGCAAATGATAGCTAGTGCTTGGGGTCAATTCGGTGCCTATCAAACAAAAGAGCTCTTGTCAAAACAAACTGATAAACCTGATGTCCCTGTCACTTACAATGTTCCTTGGCAGCCCATGAAGTCTAAAAATCTCTCTAAACAACAGATCAACAACTTGTGGAACCTTATACTCCGATGAAATAGCATGGAAATGAGCGTATTTAGTGAGCCTATCAACAACCACATAGATACAATCTTTACCTAACACCTTTGGGAGACCAGTGATGAAATCCATGGAGATACTTTCCCATTTCTAATTTGGAATGGGCAAGGGCTGCAGCAAACCAGCTAGAAATACGTGCTCCATCTTGTTTTGTTGGCAAACCAAGCACTCCTTAACATGTTTCAACACATCATTTTTGAGCCCTTTGCATGAAAAACGCTCCCTCACTTGCTTGTATGTCTTGTAGATCCCTGGATGACCAGCAAGTGGTGTATCATGACATGCCCTCAAGATTTTGTCCTTCACCTTCGAACTAGGTACAAGATACACCCTATCCTTGAATAGGATGAATTCATCCACCACTTTGTACCTATCATCTTGCAACTTCCCATCAAAAATGTCAACGGCAAATGTGTCCTTGGCATACTCAGCAATTATAGAAGCCTTCCAATCAGCAAATATGTAAGCCATAGAGCAGAAATAAGGCTTCCTAGAGAGTGCATCAACCACCACATTATTCTTTCCCTTAACATACTCAATGTCAAAATCATAGGCTTGTAACTTACCCAATTTTGCTGTCTATCATTCAAATCCTTTTGATTGAGGAAGAATTTCAAGCTGTTATGATCAGTTTTAACCTAAGTTACCGGTTCAGGTTCAGGGACGAGTGCGGGTACGAGAACCCGATATGTGGGCACATGTAAAACAAATTTAGGGGTTTGGGTACATATGGGTACGTGTGTGTGTGTGTGTGTGTGTGTGTGTATATATATACAAAAAAAAAAGAGAAATATATAGAATTGTAAAACTAAATCATTTCATAGTATGAGACTTGATCATTGATCAATGCCAAATGCTAGAGATAAATATTAAATGCCAATTGATAGTTGAAAAATATTCAAATAAGTCATATCAATGATATCATATACGTCTATGTTCACGATTCCAATGGAAATCATCACAATGTAATAGGAGCTATTAAATTGTGCATTGCAAAAATTACACTGATAAGTAGGAGGTATGTTTCCACAGTGTGTCAAATAATGATATTGCTATCAGGATTCAACCATGTAGTTTTGAGTCAAACTCATTGACACTTCCAAACAAAACCCCCACCTCTAGGAAGTTGTGAAATTCTTGTGGTATGTATCCATAAAGGAGATCCTTTATGAATTTTGAATTTTTGACTTCCCTCCCCACCCACTGAACTTTGACTACTAGCCATTGTTGCAATCTAAAAAAAATATATACTTAAAAAACTTCTCACAAACTTGAAAAAATCCATCAAGAACTTAAAAAAATTCATCAAAAGACTAAAGAATAGGGTTTAAATGCATACCTTAAACACTTAAATCTCCTTTGTGGAAGCTATTTGGCACTCCACAATCAATCTCCTTCGAATACAATCACCTCCTTTCAAAATGCCAAGATGGAGAGAAAATATGGTGAGAGCAAATTGAGAGGTAAAAATGAAATGTATGTGTGTTTGAAGGCCTCATATTGGGCCGTTTTAGGGTTAGGAGGAAAAAAAAAAAAAATTAAGTTTTTTAATCAAGTTTGGGCCCACCTTTTTTTTACTTGGCCCGTGGGTTCGCCCAGGTTCGTATTGAGTGCGCGCCCAACACCGTAGGTTCGCACGGGTGCACCGGTGTGCGCACCCTGGCAAACCCACAATGCTGGGCGCGCACCTTGTGCGCACCCAGCACATACCTACAAACAAACCCAAACCGAGATCGGGGCCTGTGTGTACGAACCCTACATCTTAGGAACTTTTAACCATAAACTTCCCACAAACCAAGTATTGCCTGAGTTTGGCCAATGTGTGCATAATTGGTAGCATATTCTTGTCATAAATAGGGAAACTCCTTTCTATCTCCTTGAGCTTCCTACTCTCAAATGCTATGGGGTATTTATTTTGCATTAAGACTGCTCCAATCCCCTCTCCTGAAGCATCACACTCTAAAACAAAAGGAAGTGAGAAATTTGGAATAGCTAGAACAAGACATGAGCTCATTACCTCCTTGAGCTTGTCAAAAGCTCTTTGTGTTGAAGGGCTCCAAGAGAAAGCCCCTTTCTTCATCAAGTCCGTCAATGGGGCTACAAATTGTGAGAAACCCTTTACAAACCTCCAATAGTAGCTACATAGTCCCACAAATCCCCTTAAATGTGTCAAATTCCTTGGTCTAGGCCAGTCCTGAATTGCCTTGATTTTCTCCTCATCCACACTAACCCCTTGGGCACTAATCTTGAACCCTAAATATAATATTTCAATCAAACCAAACTCGCATTCGGATGCCTTGGCATAGAATGAATGTTGCTTAAGTATGCCAAGCACTTCGCCTATGTGCCTCAAGTGATCCTCCCATGTTTTACTGTATATCAAGATGTCATCAAAAAAGACCAACACAAATTTGAAATTTCTTTAGTTATAAAATAAATACCTGATTCATGCATGACTAAAAGGTGGCAAGTGCATTGGTCAACCCAAATGGCGTGACCAAGAACTCATAGTGCCCGTAGCAACATCTAAAGCTTGTCTTATGCACATCCTATCACGAACCCTTATTTGGTGGTATCCCGATCATAAGTCAATCTTGGAGAAGATCCTCGCACCATGAACCTCATCTATCAACTCATCAATCCTGGTTATGGGGTAGCGATTCTTGATTGTCTTTTTGTTGAGGGTTCTATAATCTATACACATCCTCGTAGTACCATCTTTCTTCATGACCAGCACAATCAAAGAAGAAAATAGGCCGAAGCTCGATTGGATGTGTCCCATGTCCAATAGCTCCTAATCACCTTCTCAATCTCCTCCTTGTACCTCCTACGATGCCAATAAGGTGTAGTAATGACTATTTTTTCCCCCTTCTAACTCAATCACATGTTGAAAACCCCTATCTAGTGATAACCTTGGTAGAATTTCACAAAACACCTTGCAACGCTTGTTCAAGATAGACTAGATGTCAACATCATAAGATCTCTCCTCCTTGGATGGATTTGTATCTGTAATCAAGCATTCTTCTGCCCAAACTACTTGGTCTCTACGAAATGCTTCTCCATCCTCTTAGTCGAAACCCTCATAAGACCTTCATTGGCAAGACCACGAAGTACAACCTGCTTCCCATTAAATTTGAATCTCAACTCCATGGTTTGATAATTTTGTGTGTAATCACCAAGTGAATGTAACCATTTACTCCCAAAACCAATTTTGTCTCACCAATGCCAATCACATAAAATTCATCTCGCATCTTATGTCCTAGCATCAAATCCAACTGTCGAACCCTGTGGTTGCATAAAATAGTATACCCATCTGCCACTATCACATTAAATATTGAAATGAGAGAGAAAAAATGAGATTGCTCTCAAATTAAAATATAGTCATTCACATTACTCCAAAAATCTATTACATAATATTGCCTTTATAAGGCCATTATTCCCGTATAAAACTAGTTATGGGAATATAACTTCCAAAACCAATTTTATTCATTAAATTAACAATAGCATGTTAATTTATTTATTATTAACTAAATATGTCAAGTACTAAATTCTAACACCCCCCCTTAGTACTAACATAGAGGAAAACTAGAAATTAGTACGCATATTCTTCGTCACTTTGATGTGGAATTTCATCACTTGAAGTGTGGTCCTTCAATTATCAAAGCATTATCTTGTAACTTTCCATCAAGAAGATCCTATGCTCTCTGTTTGCAATTTAGTGCTACATGTCCTATCTTTTTACAGTAGAAACATGTGCCACTTGCATGTTTGAACTTCATCATATGTTTTGATTTTTTGTAAGAAGTAATACCCTCGTTTTGTGCAGTCAAAGCAACTTCTTCTTCTGAAACATGTTTGTTTCTTTCATCAAGCAATGTGGATATAATACTTTCTAGACTTAGATTGATTTTGCTTAAGGTGAATACCTTGTGAATCATACTATTTGGCATACTATTTAAAAGTATGGCTTTAGCATCATTTTCCTTTATTTCTTCATTTATACCAGCTAACTGATTTATCAAGGAACGGAATTTACTGATGTGAGACACTATATCTTCACCTTCTTCCATTTTCAAACCATACAACTTTTGTTTTATAGTTATTTCTGCACTATCAGCTTTTGATCCAAACAAAGTATTTAATGTTTTCCAAGTGTCCTTAGAAGATTTTTAATATCTACATGATGCAAATAAGGTTTAGATAAACCTAGACCAATTATAGCCAATGCTTTCTTATCTTTTACCTTCCATTTTTTAAGTTCATCTGTATTGTTGGCTTTGGCACTATACTATCAACAATTTTCCAGAGATCTCTTTCAATTAAGAACAATTGTATTTGTATTTGCCAACTATGAAAATCATTTCCATCAAACTTTTCATAAAGGCTTAATTTATCCATTTTGTGTTGAATAAAACGTGTCCTTAAAAAATAATGCTTAAATATTCCCCACACTTGTATTTCTCATAAAGAAAAATTCAAAAAGAAACCCTAAGCAGCATGCCTCTTTTCAGAAAGCCTTGACAGAAATTTCAAACAATACCATCGACATTGTTGGGACTCTTCATATGTTGAGGATGATATAATTTGGGGAAAATCAGATATCAGATTAATATTATCATAACGTCGATTGTCTTGATTGTTGACGCATCTTCTCTATACGTGTCGGTGTTTGTTGTTGTTGGCGTTTCCATCCATTGCTATCAATAACAGCATCATTATTTCACCCGCACACAATACAGCAACAAAATATTGTATAATCCTGACAATATAAAGAGAACGCAATGAGAAGATATATTACACAAGTAATTGGTAAATTAATTGATATATTAACAATGAGCGAGACGCTCAATAAATAGTTTACAAGATTTACAAAACTGGAAAGTTTCTAAAAAGAAACTCCAAATAAGATCGGAGAGGATCTTATCTCTATCTTACAATATCTTACAATATTGAGCATTAATAAATAAATAAATAAACATTATTTTAATACCCTCCCTTAATGCTCAATCTATCAACTACACCAAGATGCCCCCTGAATTTTACAAACTTATAGCGACTTGAGAATGTCTGCCGATCCTCACGGCAACATACCGAATCGAATTTCAACCACTTAATGAAATGACAATGAGTTTCCACATGCTTGGTTCGCTCATGGAAGACCGGATTCTTGGCAAGTTGAGATCTCCCATTATCACAGAACAAAGTCGGACCTCGCTTCAGATATATTGCATATCAACAAGCATCGGCCAAAAGCCTCATGCTTTTTTGCTCCCTGCTGCCGAGAGAGAGATAGTGCACGTTCAAGTGCCCGTACAGGTGCCAAAGACTGGTGAGCTGAATTTCTGGCTGCCAAGGCTAACTCCGGAGAATCACCAGTGTCCACAAGCCTGTAAAGACCATGATCCTCTATCCAACGGCCACCGTTGTGCGAGACTCACGATCAACAATTGAACATCTATGCGAGCTGAATACCACATCCATCTGGGGAGAATGCCGCATGATCTGACTGACTGAGAGAAGATTGAGCTCGATATCAGGTACACATAATACACGTTGAGGAATATGAGATCCCTCCCGCCAGATGAACCTGAACAGTGCCTGTGCCGACAACTGTGTATTCCTCACCTCCTCCAAAGATCACGAGTCAGTGCAAGGGGAAAAGTATGTGAACCAATCACGCCTATGTGAGAAATGACGCGAGGCACGGAATCTATGTACCAAGCGGAGGATTTGACATGGTGCGGGCCTTTTTGCCATCGGTGCATAAAAGGATCCTTCTGCTCAGAGTGCTCGGCGACATTCGCTTTCTGAAACCCTCCCTGCTTCTTTTGCTCAGAAGCCAAACGAGCACGGCAATCTTTCTTGATGTGGCCAAATTTATGACAGTAATTACACTAAACATTTTTCTTCTTCGGGCTGGTGGAGCGCTGACTTGAGCCTTTCTGCTGTGAAGGCTGACCTTTCCATGATGCTTTGACTGAGTTTTTGCTGCAAAGGCCTGCTCCGTGGAGGATGATGATTCACTGCTACCGAACTGTTGTCTCCAGCGATCCTGCTGCAACAGGATAGTGCACAAATTCGGAAACTTGAGATCAACATTAGCAGACGTAATGTTGAGGGTCTCTATGAAATGTTCATAGGACTTCGGTAAACTCTTCAGGGTGATCACAACCATGTCTTCCTCCTCCATTTTCCGACCAATCGCCTCCAACTGATCTCTGATCTCCTGGATTTTATTCAAGTGCGCTTGCAGAGTTGTCTTCTCATCCATCATGATAGAAAACAGCATATTCTTCAAGAAAAACGCACGGCTTTTGTCGGAAGTTTCATGCAAATCCTTCAAGTGATCCCAGATCTCCTTAGCTGATTTTCTCAGTGGAATCTGAGGGAGCTGATCATCAGTAACCGAAAGCTTAATAAGCATGACGGCTTCACGATTCTGCTCATCAAACTTATCCTGATCCTTACCCGCCGCTTCAGGACGAGTAGCGTTGCCGAGGATCATCTGATCAAGGCAGCGGTATTCAAAAATTGTTAACATCCGCTGCTTCCAGGTGTTGTAATTTTTGCCATTAAATCTCTGGCTGCCCTCCAGCATTAAATTGCTTAAACTGGCCATCTTCACGCTTTTCGAGGCACGAAAAATGAGGTACTGAGAAGAGGCTGATGCACGAAAAAAAAAACATGAAAACGCGTCCAGGATGTGACGAAAAACGCGCGGCCAAAGTATAGAATGATCACGGGCTGCTACAGAAACGTCGACGCGAGCATAAGCTAGGGTAGAGATCGCGGCCAAACAAACAACAGGAGCCCACGATTTTTCTTCTTTCAGAAAACACGAAAATTTTCAATCACAGATCTTTGAAAGTCGGCACCCAACAATTTCGAAAATTTCCACTGAAAAAATTCCAGAATTAAAAAATTATTTCGAAAAATTAAGCAAAATAATTTCAAAAAGAAATTATTAATTTTTCGAAAAAAATTGTTTTCCTGAGCTCTGATACCATATTACACAAGTAATTGGTAAATTAATTGATATATTAACAATGAGCGAGACGCTCAATAAATAGTTTACAAGATTTACAAAACTGGAAAGTTTCTAAAAAGAAACTCCAGATAAGATCGAAGACGATCTTATCTCTATCTTACAATATCTTACAATATTGAGCATTAATAAATAAATAAATAAACATTATTTTAATAAGATATACTTTGTGATATAAGCAATTAGCTCAATGTTAAGTCATCTAGTTCCTTCAACACCTTTGACATAGAACGGCACCGCCTCTGTTTATCTAGCGCACCAAAAAGGAAGTCTCCAATGAAATGTGCCTTTGAAATATAACGGCAACAAAAAATATGTAATCCACAATGCTACTACAAAGGCAATGCGAACCCTGCACAATTAGACGTCCATACACACTTCTACAATAGATTGGGGGATTAAAATTTTAAATTTTAAATTTTTGGAATAACAGTGAATAGAGTGATGTGTAAAACAATGGCAAGAATGAACACGGCGAAAAGAAAGAGAAGAAATGCAGATGAATGATAGAGTCAAAAAGAGTTTTGCACATGGTCTACATTGCTCACATGTTGACAAATGCAAGAATGGTAGAAAACAATAGCAGTTGCACATGGTCTTCACTACAGTACCATTGTAAACATCGCTGTGAGAAAAACAAATGAATGGAGAGTGATCAGAGAAAGGTCCAAGAAGAAACCGGCTCTGATACCATATTGAAATGAGAGAGAAAAAATGAGATTGCTCTCAAATTAAAATATAGTCATTCACATTACTCCAAAAATCTATTACATAATATTGTCTTTATAAGGCCATTATTCCCGTATAAAACTAGTTACGAGAATATAACTTCCAAAACCAATTTTATTCATTAAATTAACAATAGCATGTTAATTTATTTATTATTAACAAAATATGTCAAGTACTAAATTCTAACATTAAATCCCTCAAAGTCTTTTATCCTTAGGCGCATCTTGGTCACTATCTATTAAAATTGTCACCCTTTGCCTATGTAGGACCCCTCTAATACAAAAAGAATGATATCTAGGTGCTCTTGAAAGTGCTCCAAGAGTGCCTCTGGAATGCTCTCCCTCTACCTTCTCCTCATGCTCAACCTTGCCTATAACATCCTCAGGCTCAACTTCTCCAACCTTGAAATCATCATCAAAAACTACCTCTATATAGTGGATTTGTACCTTTCCCAAGCACCTGTGACCCGGTATCCAAGGCTCCCTACAAGTAAAACGTAGTTTTTTTTCCTTCGGAGCTCATTCCTAGATTCATCCACCCTGCTAGGCTGCGGAGGCAAAATCTTTGATTAGGGAACATTCTTGTGAAATGGCTTCCTCTACTGTCTCGTCGGTGCGCCCTTGGAAATAGATCTATACTTCACAGCGGAGTCCTCTAGGCTTAAGGCCCTTCAAATAGCATCCTCCAAGGACATTGGCTCAAAAGCCCTCACCAATCCACAGACTGACTCTGATAATCCTTCGAAGAACAAGAACATAAATCTCTTATCTGTCATATCTGAAACCATAACTGCAAGTCTTTGGAATTCTGTGACATAAGCCTCCACCAACCCATGTTGCCTCAAACATGTCAACTCCTTGAAATACACCTCTGGAACTCTTCTTGCAAATCTTTCTATGCGCTTTTGTGTTAAATCAGCATATGTCACAATAATATTAAACCCTTGTGTTATAAGACCATGATGCCATCACTCATGAGCCACACCCTCCAAATGTAGAATGGCAAACTTGATTGCTTCATCTTCAGTCATAGGGCTGAGTGTAATGTCCCCATTTTCGGAGTGACATCTTGATGACTTGATTCTAGCCCATCCAGCATTCTCGTGGGTTAGATGGCGAGATAAGGGAATGCTATTGGCCATGAGAATTATGAATTTTGGAGAAGAATTATCCTTAGCAAAAACAAAGCATCATGTTGATCATATTTTACTAATATCTCATGGTCCACTTGTAAGTCAAAGCACACAAGGAGGTCAAAGCAAGCAAGGAGGTCTACTCCAAGTCAAAGCAAGCAAGGAGGTCTATTTGCAAGACCAAGCAAACAAAGAGGTGAGTCGACCTCATCAAATCAGATCTGCTTCTAGAAGAATTCCCCTTCCTATGGCGGTTTAGAAGACTTAAGGGAGAAGCAACCAAAATATAATATTTTAAGATCAAATCTGATTTCTTCCTTGGGCAGCTCAAGGAAGCTTCCAAAACTAGAATATTATAATGCTCAAAAGGCAATCAGATCTTCCTAGGGCAGTTTGGGAAACTTAGCCATGTAGTCATGAATATTTTAATGAGGAAAAATCTGATCTTTCCTCTCAAGGGCGATCTAGTGCCTAGGGGAGAAGGAATGAATATTTTAATATATATATATATATATGAAGACCAAATCTGATCCTCTTGAAGGCGACTTGGGCTAGGTGCCTTAGTCTTGAAGTTAGTGAATATTTTATTGAAACAAATTTGATTCTCTCCTTAGGACAGTTTGGCCTTGAGGCCTTATTTAAGAAGGTTTGGGAGGTTGAGAGAAGCATGTTTTTAGTGTTGCTATTCTGATTGAAGAGAGTTGTCTCTTGACTGAAAGTAATTTTCAGTCTATTCAAGGTGATGCTCCCTTGAATACCGTGGTATGGTGATGTCCTCATTCCACCATGTGAGATGAATTCAAGTAGAGTTCATCATAGAGCTTAAACAGATTGCTATGGTGAAGTTTTAGTTGCAGATTGTGATTTCGTTTTGTGACATTATTCATCTTCACTTGCTGGAAGGAGGTTTTCAAGAGGTTCGCGTGGCAAAGAAGGCTATTTTTTGGCGATTTCCAGCTTCAAGCATAATCAAATTATTGTTAGTTGTTACAGCAGTCTTAATTGATTTCCATCGTCATATTTGAGGAGATTTTGGCATCTACAACCTCTAGTGGGCTGCTACAGTCATTTTCTTGTCATTTCCAGCTGGGCACATCATTCTACTTCACTCAGCTTCCTCTTCCATTCATTCAGCTAGGGTTTGGTCTTGTGCTTTGGCACCATTGGATGTAATTGCAGGTCTAAAACTCAAATCAGACCTAACTGACTGTACTTTCCAGCCCCTCTGTTTGTAATCAATTTTCAAATCGAATAAAGAAGATAAGCTAACGTTGTTGGGTATGATCATCTCGTTTATGTTCATCTTTGTTGATTGCCTAAAATATATGTTCAAGTTCCTTTCTTACTGTTTATGCTTGGAACCCTTTTAATCTACATGTTATAGTAATCTTTGTTGAAACACAAGTTGAAGGCAAGTCAGAAATTTTCAGACCAGCAAAAGGGAAAACTTTCAGTTTGAACCTGTAAGGGTTCTTACACTGAATGAAAAGTATGTATCTAATTTTTGAACCTAAGCTCGAGCAGTAACATTTCCAAAACCATCAAATGTAGGGAGTGTCAATTTACTTACTTTGTGGTGGAGATATCTATTAAACTACTGCATAGGTTGCCTCCTATCATTCCTTGACCCATTTCTTTATCTAACATTACTATACTGTTCAAAGGAAATCTCCCTTCTGGCGATTGGATCAAACCTCATATACTCATCTACAATGGCAGTGAAATCATTTGCAACCTGATTCTGCTCTTCTTCTTCCTGTGGTGTTTCCACTCTAGGAAAAAAAGTGGTTTCGAAGAGTCTGAGGATTTATCCAGCTGGGGTTCTGTTATGATTTCCAGCCCAAAGTTGATCTACATTGCTCCCTTCGGCAAGGGTGTTAAGGTTCATCACAATGCCTACTTTTCCAAAGAACACAATGTCATGTCAAAATAGTCTTTATGAGGTTACAACTGAGAAGATGCTATGTACGGAAAAACATTACCTATAGATATTGGATGATCGTGTTGCTTGCCATCTGTCTAGAATCATTAAGGTATGACATAAGCTACTGCCTTCTTTTTGAGTTTGTATTACTCAAGCATTTCCTGAATTTATTTCTATGGAGTCCTCCTCACTAATCAGTTGTTGATCTTTTATTAGCTTGTTTATCCTATTTGCTTCTAAATCCTGTTGAAATCCTATGCAGTATGAAAAATTTACTACCGAGTGTCCCTGTCAATAGTTATGATTTTTTGTGCTTGCATCAGTGTTGCCAAATCAAATGGTTCACAGTACAAGACCTCCACATAAGGGAAAAGGTATATTGTTTGTAGTAGCCTTAATCTGCTGACAATCTCATCATGCAGTGGTTATGCACTAATTGTCCTTTTAGTTGCTGACGGTACAGAGAACTTGAGTAGTCCAGACAAGGGAGATATTGCTACAGTTTTCTGCTCCAGGCGGCCCCATGAAACATGACTAGTTCAAAAACAACAAAAAAGGAATCATTCCCAAAAACTTGCAGCAAATGGTATTTACGAGGGAGATTTTCCAGGGCTGGAGGAGAGGAGGGGGTGAAAATTTGTATCATCTGCTTAGGAGATGTGTTGCCAAGGGGCAGCATTTACATCAATAGTCAATATTTTTAGGGGGTTTCGATTTGCTAATTTCTGCATCTATAAATTAAAGTACACTGGGACATTGGAAACACCATTATTTTAATTTAGCCCAAAATATTCTCACATACAGAAACTCTTATGCTACCCTTGTGTGAAACCTCGAGTTGAGGAATTGGCTGCTAATTTAACTCAGTCCAGCCGACCTTCCAATAAATATCCTTCAGGACATCATGCGAAATTAATAAAACTCATTTTGGGTAAATCCACAGAACAGTTACAAACAAACTAAAATCACACTTAAGCTTCCATTTCGCTATCTTACCTTCAAAAGCGAAGTTTGGAGAATCAAAGCAAGTGAACCGCTCAGTTTGGGATCCAAATAAAGCGTCTTCTTACCCCGTATCTGCACTTGTTAGCATTACCACAGCTTAGAAACAAAAAAAAAGGTAATAACTGTGAATGATACTTTATCTACTCTGAGCTGCAGATTCTACGGGCAAATCCTTGTCAATGGAAAGTAAAGAAAAACAAATAAATCAAAATCAAATCATATAGAAGAGCTGCAGCTTACCTTCAGTCCTCAGAGATGTTCTTCCCATAATCATTTTTTGAAAATTAACACAATATTTTTATTCTACCAAAAATGAGCATGGAGTAGGATGCCAAATGTAGATTACATTTAATTGAGGCAGTTATTTTAAAGCTAAACATTTATAATTCTCTATAGACTATTGTTAGAAAATTTAGCCTGCAGATAACTGTTTTAAAGACAAATTTACTCACCGTATTCAGAATGTTTACAAGCTCCTTTCTAGATTGATCCCTAACAAACCAAAACACATAATTCGGTAAGCGGAAACCAAAAAGAAAAACCTTAGAACAGTCACAGATCAGACAAAAGATTTGTGAAGTAACAAATCTATCTAAAATACTGTACTTACCTGAATGGCGATATATTAATAGGGGCATTGTCCAATTTTGGAATCTGCGCCATTTTTCCGGTCTCAGAACCCTCGCGATCAGTTTATATATTGGCTAGCTTGCAGCCAATATTAATACAGTTTGCTTACTGAATACAAGTTATATGTTCGATGAAATCGTCTGTGCAATTTCACATACAAACCCAAAAATTACACGGGGATGGACGATTATCCATTCTTTGCATTGGGATGGAATGTGTTTTCCGAGCTCCGAAATTAGCTTTGTCGTGATAAAAAATAATAAGTAAGAACAAGACAGTCGAACTACAAACTTTTGAGCCACTTTGTTAGTAGCTGTAAGTCAGCTGGAATGCGTAATTTTCAAGAAAAATTAAATATGACATGAAAGATTTTAATGACGTTAGGAGACTAAATAGTCTATGGGACCAAGACACAACTTAATTTTCTTTCATGCTTTTTTCTAAATCAGATCTCCTATTATTGATTTTGGCTAGAAGGCTGGCCGTCTGGTTGATCTTATCCTCCTCAAATAACTGCTGCATATCGTCCATACACAAACTATTTGCGTACTGTTTACGGATGTTTTCATAAGATGTGCATTCCATGAAGAAGTGTCGCTCCATCTCAACCACCCCCTTATTGCAGAATATGCAGGTTCTTTCTTCCCATGTTTCTTTAGGAGACTTCCATCTACCGGTCTCACATCTAAGATGATGCGATCTTGTCCTCAGCTATGCAACTAACACCCTCACTTTCCCTTTAATAGCAACCCCTAAATAGATATAGGATTCTAAAGGGCGTTCAAATTTGTACCCATATGTCAACATCTATCAACACTTTGGATTCACATTTAATGCTATTTATTAAATTATTTGGAATGTAAGAACAGAATTAAATAGAATATAAGGTTTTTTTTACATCAAAGATAGTCTATGGGACTGCAGATCCCGCTATTTTTGCATTATGAAGTGTTGACCTTCTACAATTTAGTTTAATATTGAGCTCTCTCATTCTCTCTATCCAATCTTAGTTGAACAAATCCTAGAAAGAAATTGTTGTTAAATTACTTTTGTAGCTGACGTAATGTCATTGTATGCTTTGCAATCTAAAATAAAGTGTTTTCAAGTTTTTGCAGCCCCGTTATGTACAAGATACAAACCCTCTTCCCAAACTTCTTTTGGCCTTTTCCACCTCCTTATTTCACACCAAAGACAATGTGAGTTAATCGTCAATTGCGTAATGAGAAAGGCATCAACATCTTATTTATAATTTTAATGTTGTTCAGTGGAATTATATCAAAAGGGAAGGAAATCGCAAAAGCAAAGCTGATTTTTTAGTTAAATCTTTCAATTGTAATATCATTAAAGTCGATACTAGAAATAATTGGAATTATCCTAGCTAGTGGTCGGTGTGCAACTTCTTTTAGTGTTTGTATTGTTTATTCCACCATGATTATTAGTATTATTATTTTTATATGGTTTTCTTCTTGATCCAATTTTTTTAACATAAGAGCAAACATTATTTTTAATACTCAAGGTATATACAATTTTCAAGGGAACTTGTTCATATCCAGTCTATTCAAATTTGTTTGATTTCTTTAGAATTGGTGTGTTATAAATCTTTTTATGATAGGCAAACCCACTTTATAATTAGTTTTTTTTTTTTAAATATATATAGTCTTTATGTAATAAAAAAAATGAAATTTAGAATATAGCATGATTTTGAATTTCAATTAATTAATAAACTTAGTAAAATGTGCATCCAAACTATTAATTAGACAAATACTATTTTGTTTTAGTTTTAGGTCATTTTGATGCAATAATTTAATGCAATTAAATATATTTATAAATGACTCAATTTTGTGTGAAGTTGGATTCATTCTTGATCTTTTATTTTTTTAATTTATATACATGTTCTTGTACTTAATTCCATTTTATTTATACGTATTCCTACGTATTTAATATTTATTGTGTTTATTATTGTCTTTAATGTTCAAACATTTATTCCCTACTAAGCTATTATCGTTTCAATGTTCTAGATTAATCCATAAACATTGGATCGGTCATGCACTTGTACAACTAACCCCAAAATTTAAAATTTAAATTCAAATTTTAACTAACACTTGTCAATTTTCTTCTCATCATGAGCCATCTTGATACAAATTTAGTGTGAGTCATTGTTATGTACTTATGTATAAAGGCATTCAATGTACATTCATTTAGAAATAAGGAATTATCCACTCATATTCAGTAATCATTTATAAACTTTTATACATTGAAGAGGATAATTATTCTAGAAACACTTCAATTAGAGCATTAAAACAAATCTAAGTTTGTATAATCATTCTAGAATGTCTACATTGTTTAAAGATTGTTGTCCTTGATCATTTCTATAACTTTAAAGCTAATCTCTCTAGGGGATTGACCTAGGAGAACTATAATTTAGTGATTTGGTAGCCTACACAAGGTATTTTTAAATACTATCAATCCTTCACAATCACCATAGAGTAGAGTTTTGAGCAACTTGAATTGCAAAAGTTTACAGTTCATATGTCCATTCACATGGGTTATTGGTTAAGTCCACAACATTTGGATTGATTTTGTATGTCGCCAAATGTTGAGAGCAATCAAATTTAAATTTTACCATTCTACTTCTAATCATATAAGAAGTTGTGATTATGAGTAATGGCTCAAAAGTTATGATCAAAATAGTATACAAATATCGTTTGACCATCAAAATCAACTAAATGTATTTATTATATTATTTTTCAAATTTCAAAATTATGTTACACAATATATCCTAACTCTTAATTAGGTTAACTGAATGTTTTATTCATTAAAACTTATTTGTTAAAGAATTTACTTATATCTTTACATTTTTGTGAACCCATATGATCCTACGTGACTCAATTTTATCCTCATACTTGTTCTAGGTTTGGTGTGTATCTACATACCCTATCTTTAAGCTACTCTACCCACCCTTATTTTGGCTTGAGGGCTTACATCTTATAGTCATTTCAATTTTGATTAGGGTTTTTTTTACTTAAATATTATGTTACCTTACTTTATACCATTCACTCACATTTTTTAGGGTATAGATGCACCCTTTGAATGATTTTTATAGTTATATATTTCACAGTGGATCCTTTTAGGTCTTGGTGCCTAATGGATATGAATGCTTGCAATTAAAATGTTGATAGGTTATTATGTTTCATTGCATATAATTCATTTATCCTCAATATTCTTATGACGTGTTATATTAAGGATGGAGATATGTCTTCTATGGAAGTTTTATTTTATCATGCCTCATATTTTCCTTCCTTCAAGGAGATGATTAGTGCTCATCCATGCCTATTAGATGTACTTATATCATTTATCCATCGACCTAATGATGATTATGAGTAGATACAATACGATGTACACCTTGTAGAATAGACATAGATGTTATAATTTTACCTCTTTCACATATACATGGCATGGTTAGACATTTTGATGGAAAATCTCTTATATGTTATGATAGCCCTATCTCCATACATGTTCATGTGCTTGAAATGCATTTTATTTTACACGTGTTGATACTTATAATGATTTTTTTTCTATATCTCATCTTGAACCCATTAACACTTATAATTTGGATACATGTCTTACCTTCATCTACATATGATGATGATGCACCTTCACCCATGTCAAGTGATATATTTATTAATTTTGGATTGTTTGCCTATAATGTTTAACCTAGTGATTAGATTTATGGTGATTACACTTCTTCTATCACTAGTGTTATAATTTATTTACCTTCACATGAGGTTGTTACCCCCATGTAGTTCATGATGATCACTCTTCTCTATATCATTGCTCATGGTCTATTTATGATCTATTTAGCAATGAGCATAGTGATACTCATTTATCTTCTCATGGTAAGGCCAATTACTCTTGGTTTCATGATGATATAGTTTATGGCAAGCATTATATTAACACATTTATGATAGAGTTGTTTAGTAGAGCTAAGATGTAAATTTATATGTTAGATCATTTTTATTTTCCTTTTATACTTTTATACATGATGATTGTACTTTGGTACATACCTTTGGTGATACTTTGATTGATAGAGTCAAATGATGTGGTTTGATTCATGGCATGGCTATTACACATCCTTTCATGATTTTTCATGTGATTTAATAGATTATTTTACTATTGGATTTCACCATGTTCTACTCATGAGTATAATTCTTCCCCATCTAGTGGTCTTGCCTCAGAGGATCCCATTGATTTAACTACATCATGATGATATACCAAATTTTATCAAAGACTCTCATTTGGATGATGGATTAACTTCTCCTACATCCCTTATACAAGTGATTTATACATACCCAAGGATGAAGAACAACATGAGAGTTTCTTACAAGTTTTATATGTATATAGGAGGATAAGGTGTCATTAGTTGAGGATACATCTTTCACATCCTCCACCACCATTACATGCGATATGATGAAAAAACATGAATATGGGACATGTGGATCATGATATTTTGCCTTGTTTGAACTATCTAATTGAAAGGATTGATAATTTAGAATTGTGTTTTGATACCTACACACAAAGAGTTCAACCATGAGATTATAATACCAAAATATTCCATAATCATTTGACATATGACATTTTGACTTATCCTTCACCAAGTGAATTGTGGCAATTTATTTTAAAGAGTATGGTATAATTGATTCACTATAAAATTTACAATACTTCCAAATAATGTGTCTCCCTTGGTGCTACGAGGATTAGTTGCCTACTAAGGTTTCCCCATCAAGCTTGATCATCATGAACTTAAATATTTTTATTTATTGATTCATACTTCTATCAATCCCTTAAATGAGTTGGATAACTTTTCAAAAAAAAATGAAAATAAAGAGCCTGCACTATTCATTATATGACTCATGTGATACAAACAAAGGGAACATAAACCAATTAATCATTATATTTTTAGATCTCAAGTTTTTTTCACTAATGCAATTATTTTTTATGAAATGTTGAACTTCAACATATATCTATGGATGATTTATTTCCTGAAAGTCAAGTGTTTTCAATGCTTCACCATTCATTTTTTAGATTTATGTGCTATTATATGTAATTTTAAGTGTTTCATATCATAAGATCACTTTATATCAACATATTTATAACACTTCCCCTTTTCCATGAGACAACTCATCATTACCTCATTTATAAAATGGGGTAATAGGGTGGTGCAAGGCACCATAGGTCTTAATATGGAAAACTTGCAAAATGTTAAGCATTTTGGTGTTTTTGTGTTTAAGTCATGATTTTGTGTGTAATAAGGTCTTTTAAGACCATTTGTGATGTTTTTTGGAGTCAATTTAGATTATTAGGTGGTTTGGTGTGTCAAGTGGGATAAGTTGTCAAATTTTGCAAAAAGTTGTAAAAAATTATCAAAACAACTTTGCAATTTTGCATTTTTGGGAAGTTGAAAGATTGGAAAGCTGAAAATTTAGTTGTATTTGGTTGGTTTGGTTTTGTAAAATCTTAAATAATCCTTGTGAAGTTTAATACAAGGTTCTAGAGATCATTTTGAAGATTGAACATCAATAAAACACTATTTTCTACATTTTTAAAGCATAAATTGCTGCTACAGCAACTTGTATGGCCTGGAAGTGAGAAAAATTCGATTGGAACTCATGGTGTATTGAATAATTTTCATTCTTTCATTGGTTTCATTTTATTTCATTAAGTTTAGAGTAATTTACAACATTTTTTCTCTAAACTGCTTGAAACCCTCACTAGGGTGTTTTGACAAAAAACATGGATTTCCCCTCATTCCACCATTGAATAAACCTTAAACCTGGTGGAATGAGGGTAGAAATGTTTTATTTTATGTTGTTGAAGGTTTCAAGAGCAAGGGAGGAATATTGGTGAAGATTGGTTGATGCCCTAAGCTAAAAACATCATGATTTTGGCATGAAAGTTGCATAGAAGTTAGGGTTTGATGAAGAATGCTTAGGAGATTGTTGAAACTACTTGCAAAGGTGTTGGAAGACCTTATTTGACATTTCTGAGCCATTGGTGTGAATATTTGAAGTTTGGGTTTTGAAAATCTCATTGTGACCCATTCAAACAGGCTTAATTAGCCCTCTTCCAAAGCGTAGCAGTAGATTTTTGGATTTGTCGTTCCAAAACAACCACCACTAAATTTTGAGTATGTTTTAAAAATTCCAAATGGGTATCAAAAAAAATTCTATATTGTGGGTATGATTTTTTTTTTGAAAGTTATGGTGGGAAAACAATTTATGGAGTGCTACAAAGGAAATTGAAAAGTGGTAGAGAAACCCGCTAAGTTTGGGTTCTAAATTTGAAAAGTTTGTTTTGTTGAGTTGGTTTTGAGTTTTTTGGTGATCATCCACCCTTCTCTGCATCATAGGGATGCACCTAATGATATTCATAATTGTGAATGGTTGGTCTAGACCTGCTCCAACATGATCAAACAAACCAATGTTAGTCAAAAAACAAGTCTATAACAAACATTCCCCATGTAATTCATTCAAACACAATGAACAAGAAACAAAGCAAAGTTAATCAAATGAAAGCTAATAAATCTTATTCAAAACATTCCAACCAGCATCCCATGGGGGAATTGGTGTTTCTTTAATGTGGAAAGAAGCCCTTTCCCAATTCCTTGCAAAGCTTGATGATGATTGTGTGCTCCTTGATGAAAATTGTCAATAACCTAGCTATGGATGATGAAATATATGAAAAATTGAATGAGAATGTGAATGAACTTGCTCAAATCTATAGATAGTAATCTTGCATAAAGTTGTGGATCCCAAATCAATAGAGAAGTCCTCTATTTATAAGCAAAAGGATGGAGGAATGAGAAATAGGAAGAATGTGGGATCAAACTTGAACCAATGGCATTGTACCACTTGTCAACATGCTATTGAAGAGAGGTGGAGCACATTTTGAATAATGTGCAAGTTAATGCATATAGGTGGGATTTGAAATTCAAAAGATGGCTTTTGGAGGAAGAGTTGTAAGATGAGTTAATGCTAAGTTGGCTCAAGAAAAAAGACATATAAGAGCCATAAATGCCATGTTGGAGGACAGGTCCTTTTGGGAAGGAGATTTCAAATTGGTGGAATATTCCAAAGAGATGCCACATTTGAATGAAAATAGAGGAATTAATAAATCAAATAAATTGATTTATATGTGCAAGTTGCAAAAGCTAGAGGATTTGAAGATTAGTGTTAAGAGTTAATTAGGATTTAATTAGCTTAGATGGAATTAGTTGATATGACATTTGACTTATATTTTTAGATTTATTTAAATCAAAATGAGAGGAATATTGAACATTAGTAATTTAATTAAATACAATTTGATTTATTCAATTAAATGAAGAACATTAGATTTAATCAAATAAAGTTGATTTATTTAATTAAAAGAGGAATCTTGATGAATTAATTAAATAAAGATTATTCAATTAATTGGTTAGTAAAGAAGTGATTTAAGGAAGAATTGGTGTTAGTGAATTAGAATCGAGTGCACGATATCACTCAGGATAATTTGACCATCTACATTTTTCCCCTCTTTAAAGCAATGTACCTACTACGTTGGTTCAAAATTCAACAAAAAAATGATTTTTTTGGATGCCCTAGCGAGAAGAATTATGTTGGTATATTGCCCCCTTGAGAGATCGGACAAAAATTTGGATTTTTGGGTGATTTCTCGAAAAAAAAAAAGATGGCAAGCTGCCTGACAGGTCCATAAAGGCTCTAGGATGCTGAAAATATGCCAAAACATGAAAAAGGGCCAAGAAACAAGCCTCAGTTGGGAAAAAATGATGTTGGGGGCACAAAACCCTAATTTGACGGCTAAAAAGGGGCAAAAAAACCCTATTTTTCATGTATAAATAGCCTTGGAGGGGTCACTTTCCATTCATTTTTGCATTCACACCTTGAGAATTCCATCATTTTGAGCTCTGGCCCTCCTATAGAATGGCACAAAGAGTGCTTCCCCAAGACATTTCCAAGCAATTATGGGTGTACCAGAGACCTCTAGGTGCAGGACCAATGGTATGTGATCCTAACCCAACCTTGAGTTTTAATTTTTTAAGCACATTTATTACATTTTGAAAGGTCAAAGTCTCTAGCGTCGCTATATAGCAATGCTAAAAGTGCAAAATCGGCGATGCTAGGGCTCAAATAGCGTCACTATTGTGAATTGTGACACCACGTCACAATTTGACCTTAGGGCTCCAAACTCCAAAAGGCAATGCCATTGTGAATGGCAGCATTGCGGTCCAGTTTAAGTTTAGGGTTTCTAGGTCAAAAAGGCCCACATTTGCAAATAGCAATGTCATGGCTCGGTTTACATTTTGAAAGGGTCAAGCTTTGTTGTTTGGAGTTTTTCAAAGGGTGATGCCTTTGAAAATAGCGACACATTCATTGTTCTTGTGTCGAAAACTTCAAATGGGGTCAATTTTTTTTACAAATTTTGATGTCGTGGCTTCATGAGTGCAGGAGGATAGAGAGCCTGTGCTTTCACATGAGCATTGGCCCTTAGTGCTGAGTAGATTGAGCGGTTTGCACGAGCTATGGCAAGAGCACTTGGAGGAGATCGACCTTTGGTATGTCACTTATACACCCACCATCAGGACCCACTTGGTGATGATGACTACGCTGGCCGAGAGGTGGCATAGCAAGACCTCATTTTTTCACCTTCCCACTGCATGAGGTGACTGTTACATTGGAGGACGTCTAGCGCATTTTGCAGTTGTCGATTCACGACAACTAAGTTATCTATGACATAGATGGCGACAATGATGCATGTTTTGAGGTCCTAAAGGTAGAGGAGCTAACACTTTCTAAGGGCCAACTTGATTTGGATTACAACAGAGGTCGAGTGTCAATTTTCAGGTTGGTCGTTGTTGCGATTATATGTGAATTAGTGGCTCCAGATCGGCAGGATCGATACTTCGACTTGGGATGGGGCCTGGCCTGGAAGAGAATGTTGCACATGAGGACCTTGTTTGCTTGGGGACCAGTGATGTTGGCCTCATTATACCATGATTTGCATGAGTTTGCCTACTGCGATAGCCAAACGATTGGCACCAGAGTTACATATTGCATATCTAGGCTTGGGAGCACATTGTCGTGCTCTAACCGATGGTCATTATGGTCGAGCCCGATGATCAAGCAGTTTGGAGATACAGGGGCAGCATCACTTTGAGGCACACATGATGATTAGGTCTACCCCACTGGCGCAGAGTCATAGATGAGATGACTGCATTTACCTAGAGGCCCTGGTTACAAATGTTTGCTTGGTATGATGACACACAACAGTTGTTCTATGCTCAACAGGATTGATTGATACATGGGCGTGAGCACATGATGATAGAGCGCTACCTACCAGACATAGTAGCACGACAGTTTGGAGATGTTCAAGATCGGCCCAATGATTAGTATGTGGCCATCTTTGTCATGACATCCAAAGAGACTACATGGGGATAGACGATTCCAGCATCCAATGCAATTAGCTCTTTCTGGTAGTTGGTGGCTAGGCCATGGGCCTATATGTAGGGACAAAAAAATCTAGGCACATGTGCCTATGATGATTAGTTTAGACCCCCACTACGGCTTATAGTTCCAAGGGTAGCGCTTCCACGGAGGAGACCTGAGGCAAGACAATGAGGAGGGGACATGCAAGATAGGTTCCGGGAGCACCTAGAGGAGGTGGGCCACCTCCTCACCAGCCAGATTAGTAGAGGGATCAGAGGGATGCCTCGAGAGACTAGCAACCCCCACAACCACCGCAACCAAACCCATGGGATGCTCAAATATAGTAGTTATAGGGGCAGATTCAGGTGCTACAGGCATAGCTACAGGTGATCACAACAGAGAGGGACCAGGCTAGACAGTAGGTCCAAGCTCTCACCACAAAGAGAGATTACGAGCGCCAACAGAGGCAGGCGATAGAGCTATAGCTGGCCTAGGAGGTTGGCAAGAGGCAGCAGCTAGAGAGCATGGTTGCTTCATCCTAGGGTAGGACAGTACCTACGTTGATGTACCAAGATGTTGTTTGAGAGGTTGAGTACTACAAGCTTCATTATCAATAGGTTGTACCTACAGCAACTCAAGTGCAAGAGTACTCTCAGTAAACAAGGTTGAGACAGACAAATGATCAAACCGAGAGACAGGACAAGCGAGGGGAGTAGCCACCAGGGCTAGCTACCACATACAGTTTTTTGATCATAGCATTCAATTCTTTTTGGGACTCACAGGCTCCATTTTTGATAGCCCTGTGGGTATTGTATCTTGACTGATATACATACACATGATTCTGATTTGTACTATGATAGTGATATATTTTGATATATGATATGATATGATCGATTTATTATGCGATGTGTCTATTTTATTTATGCTTTATGGATGGATGCACTTGATGTTCTATATGCGATGTGATTCTATATGCATGGCTTTTACTTTATGTGATGGATGATGATGCAAATGTTTATGGATGTTATGGATGCATTTCCTTTTGTATTATTTCTATGCACCTTTATGATGACAGAGTATGGATGTATGGATGCAAATGTTTATGATATGCAAATGATTTTTTTAATATGCTTAGACTAATAGTTTTATGTTATGCCCCTAATGGATGATGTTATATGTTATGATTATGAGATGTATGGGATGTTACGACATGCTCCTTTTCTTTTTCATTATATTTTTCATGTATGATACGATGATGTATATATGGATGATGCTTATATGATTATGCAATGGATGCAAATGTATGATTTTTGAGATTCTTAGAATAACCAATCTATATTATGATGCAAATGATGGAAATGAAATGTATGTGAGACGATTAGAATTTCCTATTATGATATGATATGAATGATATGTGGTATGCTAATGATTTGTGGATGCAGGATGGATGCATTGGTGATGTTTTGATTAATTGTCATGGTACCATGTTAGTGCGGAAAGAAGAAGGAAGAAATGAGATGATGACAAGAGGATCCAACAAGTCCATGATCTGGCGAGACTTTATTAGAGATGAGGATGAATGATGATGATGTATTGCTTATTAAGAATTGGGATTTTAAAAGGGCTTACTTACCTTATGTTTGATAACACACATAGGCACAATGCATCAAGGTATAAAGAACATGGATGGCGTTGTGTCTAGTATGATGGACTTTGACTTGACAATCAGATAGGAGTATCCATGATCTGGCGAGACTTTATTAGAGATGAGGATGAATGATGATGATGTATTACTTATTAAGAATTGGGATTTTAAAAGGGCTTACTTACCTTATGTTTGATAACACACATAGGCACAATGCATCAAGGTATAAAGAACATGGATGGCGTTGTGTCTAGTATGATGGACTTTGACTTGACAATCAGATAGGAGTATCCCTGTTCACACCTAGCATAAAAAATCTTATTTAAAATGTAGTTCAAATATTTCAAATATCTTGGACCAAAACATAGAAAAAAAAATCCTTCCTATGTGGTCAACAAGACACCTAAAACACCCTCCCTATAGACCAAACAAAGTACAAGCATGGCCAAGGTTATATTACAAGAATATCCAACAAGCACAACAAATAAAAAGATAATGATCGTTGCCCCATTCCTTTCTCTCTAAATCCCTTTGTTTGGACATCATTGAGAGGTCAATGGAATGAGTACAATAAGATAAGTTAAAAGACAAAAATCAAGTAAACAAACAAGCTAATGTTCTTCATACCTCTAGCCAAGACTAAACTACAGTGATGTCTGATGTTGATGTCCATTGTAGGAAGGATGCATCCTTGGACATGATGTTATTAGATGATTTTGGAATTGACTGGACGATGGGCTATTAGTACCAAGAGTTGACCAACTTGTTTACCTACTAACCTAGACTTGAGACCTTAATGATTGAGTTTTTACTTTTAACCTGCTAGACTTGTTTACGATTGTCGCACCAAAGGTTGAGGGTGACAATGATTTATTATGAGTGGATGCTTATTACAGGTGAAGGTGAAATGAGATGGATGGATTTTTTGGGTTTTTTTAATGTTTTTGATAATTTTTTTAGATGTTTTGAGGCTATTTTTTGGTATTTTCAAGATGTAAATGTTTTGATTTTCAATTTTTTTGATGTTTTTTGTGTTTTCAGAGATTTTGACTAAGGACCTAGCCTAAAGACCTAACCTAGGGGCCTTGAGGGCTGATCAAAGATTATCCTTGCCTATGTTATATACGCAAAGACCACATAGTTTAATTGACACAAACTCATTTATTGATGAGATATGAACAAATGGATTGCCAGTTTATTATGACAGACTCCTAAAGGACTGATCTAAGTGTCTCAGGGGATGATCAAAGATCAACCTTGCCTACATTCAGAGCTCAAAGACCCATAGTTCAACAAGATTGCTCTATTTTTTACTTTTTCTAACTTATTGACTTGTTTTTGGATTTTGATATGTTTTGGATGTTTTTGGATTTTTTGATTTTATGAATGTTTTTGGATTTTTTTATTTTCTAATGTTTTTGGATTTTTTGATTTTAAGGAAGACTTGAAGTATATACATGAATTTGATCCATTGTAGGTATAAGAACATGCCTCCAGTGTAGTGCGATGCGATAGACTACTCTGATATAGCAGTACAAATTGACCTTAGGAATGGGTCGAGTAGTACTAGGAGGGATCATGATATGAACACAGGATCAAGCTATGATGCATATGCGAATGAGTGATGGATGGAGATATGGAAGTGTGATGGATGTATGATGTAGAATGAGCCACAAAGATCATGGTGGATGGAAAGTGCTTATTTATATGCCAAGTTTTCACCAAGGTACTTGCCCAAAGCACCACCGAAGCGATTTTCACTAGAGGACGACTTTTTTATTTACTATTTTCAATCCTTTTTTCTGATTTTTTGGACTTATATTTTTTATTTTTTTGGATTATTGGTTTTACACCTTAGAAATTTTAGGAAAAACTTTTTGAGATGGGAGCTCTTCATGGGCTCTTGCAGAGGTTCACCTTCTAGTGTTGATAACTGATATGCTCCTGATTTGTAGCTCATTGTGATGATGAAGGGTCCCAACCAATTGGGTTCAAACTTTCCCTTGCTATCTAGATTTGGTACATTTTTTTGATTCTCCTTTAACATGAGCTCTCCAACTTGAAAGGTCTAACTCTTGATCTTCTTGTTGTAGCTTCGCTTAAGATGTTTTTGGTAGAATTGTAAATGGTTTAAGGCATCCATACATTACTTGTCCAGTACTTCTAACTTGTTCAACTGTGACACCCAATATTCTTCATCTGTGATGGGATTCTACAATGATATTCTTAAGGATGGGAGCTCGATCTCAATGGGAAGGATGGCTTATGATCCGTAGACCAGGGAGAAAGGGGTTGCATCTACAAGCATGTGGATACTCGTTCAGTAGGCCCATAAGGCAGGATTCAATTGTAGGTGCCAGTCACGACCAGCGTCATTGACTATTTTCTTTAGGATTTTCAAGATTGTCCTATTGGTAGCTTCTGCTTGGTCATTCCCTTGGGGGTGGTATGGAGTAGAAAAGCGATGTTGGATATTAATTTTTTGGCATAGGTCTTGAACATCCTAGTTTTTGAAAGGTGTCCCATTATCTGAGATAATGGTTTGAGGGACACTGTAGTGGAAAATTAGGTAGTTCAGGATGAACTTGGAAATCTGCTTTCCTATAATGTAGGTCATGGGAATGGCTTCTACCCACTTTGTGAAGTACTATGTGACGGTGATGATGAACTTATGTCCACTGGATGAGGTGGGTGTGATTTTTTCGATGAGATTGAGCCCCCATTATGAAAATGGCCAAGGTGTAATGATTGAGTGGAGCTCCTAAGCTGGTGCATAGACATGATCCCCATGCTGTTGACACTACATCTTTAGACATAGTCATGAGCTTATTTTTCCATCATAGGCCAATAGTACCTAGTCCTCAGTAGTTTCTTTGCCAAGGTCATACCACTCGAATGTGACCCACAAATGCCATTGTGTACCTCAGTTAAAGCTGTCAAAGCTTCCTCAGCATTTAGGCATCATAAAAGGGTTCCTTCAATACTCCTATGGTATAAGGTGTCTCCTAGGATAACAAAGCAGGATGACTTCTTGACAAATTTTCTTTTAAGATTCGAGGTTATATCAATGAGGAGGACTCCTATTCTCAAGTAGGTGTATATATCATGATACTAGGGATCACCGGGACCAACGATTTCACACATGAATTCAAACTCTGGTACCTCGAATGCTGGTACGAGAAGCTGCTCTACAAGGAATTTTTGCTTAGGGACGTTGCATGGGATATCCAGTAGCAATCCAATTGTTGCCATAGCATTTGTTGTGTTGTTATTTTCTCTTGGTATTTGCTCAAACGTGATGTCAATGAAGAATTCTTTGAGGTTTTCCACCAGTTTCTTGTATGGGGTCAACTTGTCATCTTTCATTTGGCATTCATCATTTACCTAGTTGATGATAAGTTGAGTCCCCATATACTTTGAGTGCCATGATCAGCCATTGTACTACAATTCTGAGCCCTACAACAAAAGCCTCATATACTGCAATGTTGTTTGTGCAAGGAAAAGACAACTTATATAACTTAGGTATGCAATCTCTTTGTGGTGTAATGAAGAAGATTCTAGCTCCTGACCTGTGCTATGTCTAGGATCCATCAAAATACATTTTCTAGTGATCTTCCACACTTAGGTTAAATATTGACTCATCGGGGAACTCTAATACAAGTGGATTCTCTGAATATATTGGTGCTATTTCCAGTTGACCTGCAATTACTTATCCTTTGATAACCTTCCGCTCTAACACCTCAATGTCGTTTTCTTTCAAGATCATAACCCATTTAGTTGTTCACCTTGTGAGCATTGCTTTAGAAAGAAAATACTTGAGGGGATCTATCTTGGCAATGAGTTTTATCTGGTGTGCTAGCATATAGTGTCTAAATTTTTGTGCAATGAACATGACTGCTAAGCAAGCCCTCTCAATGGATGTATAATTTTGCTCATGTCCTAACATGGTCCTACTTATGTAGTAAATAGCTCTATCCTTCCCATTTTTATCGTGTTGTGCTAAGATAGCACCAAGGGTTGTTGTTGTTATCGATATATATAGGATAAAGGGCTTTCCTAGAATTGGTGGCATGAGAACTAGTGGTGTGAGCAAGTACTCCTTGATCTTATTGAAATCTGTTGTCACCTAGAAATGCACCCTACGCACAGTGATGAAGACTGAGCTTTCTAGTGAAACATGGGATCATTTCAAGGTTGTGGGTCACCTGAAGTTGAAATGAACCTCCGGAGAAGGCCGAATTCCTTTGGGTATCACCTAAACTAATGATTTTGTAAAGGGAAAAGGGAGAAGGAGTACATGCATGAAACTAAACTATGGTGATACACCGAGTTTGATGAGATCAATGGAATACTTAGAGTGCACTTGAAATTTGTCAATGATCATAAGGATACACATCAATTTCTATGAGCTATGCATTAATATGTCACAAACAGGTTTGATACACACACTTTTTCAATAAAGGAAAAGACTTTCACGTAATAGAATCTATGTGTGATTATGTAAACACAGCTTTGTGATTCATATAATGGTGCCTTTTTACAAAGGAAGGCATGAAACACCAAATAAACTTATTAAGGAATAAAAAGAATTCACAAGATAACTTGATTACTAACCTGAAATGCACAACACTTTGGAAGAACAGTGATGGAAAAAACTGAAACATGAACAGAGGCCAAGACAGCTCTATCCTTTATATTCCAAAAAATTGAACTGAGTTACAAAGCATATGCCAACCGAGTAAGGATTGCTAAAAATCACTAGCTCTTTTGAATGCATTATCCGAACTGCTTACAAAAAGGCAAAAAATGCCTTATATACAAAAAGATTTCGGCCCCTTAGGGCTTACAAAATATCAGTCCTCAGAAAAAAACTATCCTTAGATCTTTTGCCTAAAATTAATGTTGCACCCTGCGTGTCTTTGTTGTCCATGTCGATGAAGAGTCATTCCTTAGAGAAGCCTTTAGATCTTTTGTAGCTACAAACACATTTACTTATGGTCCTCGTGTCCTCCTGGAACCTCTTTGGCCGAGTTGCCTTGAATGCTTCTGACTTTAGAGCAGATCTGTGTCTATTCACATTATGTTGATCTTCTTGGCACCGATCAAGTTGCCAACGATTCACCCGTAGCTCTCTCTAATTGGCTGGGCACATTCCACATGGATTCCCCTACAGTCAAAAGCTTGTTCAGTCAGAATCACATCTCGGTGAGAAATTGTAAGTGTCTCACCAATGCGATTATGCCCCTGTAAAGCTATCGACATAACATGACACTGTCGATGAGAGTTCTTATCGAGCTTCAAAAGTAATACCGATATCCCTAAAACCATCGGCAAGACACAACTCTTTCGCTAAGACATCATGTTGAAAACCCCACTTTTTGGTGAACTTCTTCATTTCTGGGAGACTCTGATCGGTCGCTAGGACATCACAACGATGACACCTTTTTTCCCTCGAGCTCCAAACTCTTTCAGCAAGAGTCTGCCCTGTCAGCCGGACATCTTAGCGAAAGTGGAAACCTTTGGCAAGCTCACTTTGCTTTGGGGAGACATCCCTGTGTCGACGAGACATCATGGCGAGCTCCCTCATTCTCTCGAGCTCAAAGATTTCATTTGGTGTGACATTGGCATGTTGGTGAGACATCCTGGCGAAGGCATCCACCTTCGCCAAGCTTATTTCACTTCAAGGAGGTCCCTCGTATCGGCAAGTGTTTATTGATGTCACCCCGAATGTATTCCACTCTACCGAGCTCTACATTTCTTTCGGCCAGACTCTGGCAAGTCGGGAAGAACTCATAGCGAGGTCCAATAGTCATACCGATATCCGCCTCCATCGCTGAGACCACACCATGTCGGCAAGACATTGCTCTGATGGTTGGAATTTAAGCCGATGTCATATATGTCGAGGAGACCTTTTGCATTCAGCGAGACCTTATGGCAAAGCTCAACCACTTCCTCGGGCTCAAACATCCCTTCGGTGAGACACTAAGCCCTCAGCGAGACATTATGCCTATATTAATTTCTCTCGGCGAGGCCTTAGCCAGTCACTGAGACATCTTGGCAACATGACCTTCCTTTTGGCGAACTGGGATCCCATCGAGGAGACTCTCATGTGTCGGCAGGACTTCCTGTCGAGCTTCTCGCATTACACCGAAGGCACAAGGCATGTCAGCGTGACTTTTTGTTATCGATGAGACTTCCCGCTGAGCTCACTTCCTTTCGGCGACGTTGCTTCCCTTGGGCGAGACATTGCTCATCCGTGAGACCTCTTGGCTAAGCCCCATACTATCACCGAAACCCTGGCCTGTCAGCCAAACATTTCCCCGAGATGACCATCCTACGCCGGGAGCACTCTGTTTTAGTGTGACTTCGCTTCATCGGCCAGACCCTATGCCGAGACCTTACCTTATTATACTGACGACATTCATTACATCAAGCCCCCTTTGTTTCAACAAGACCACAAGCAGTCGGTGAGACATCTTGCCGAAGGTGCTTTGCTTTGGCAAAGGTTCATTTCAGTCGGGAAAACTCTTCTTTATCACCGAGACATCTCAGTGAACTCAACTCCTACACCAAAAGCCTTTAGAGTCGAGGAGACCTTTTGACTTCAGTGAGATCCTACAGCGAAGCTCGCTTGTTTTTTCGACACCGCCTCCTTTCGGCGAGACCACACCCCATTGGTAAGACGTGTTGGCGATGATGCCTCCATTCAGCAAGGCCCCTTGTTGGTCAGCGAGACATCATGACGGTCTTGGCGACTCTCTCCTTAGAGGATTTTCATGCTAAACTTGACTAAGGAAGGCTCTCTAACTGAGTTCCCTGTGACCTAGCATCAGATGTATGATTTTTGCCCTTGTTGCAAACGTTCCATTTGGCCTTCTCGAATATATATCACATGATTTATCCTGCCTGATTGAACCCATAGGTGAAAATTGGGCAACAAAATCCTAGTCACATTTCTCATCCCATTTGTATGCTACCCCCTTATGGAGTAGATGAGAATATGGGATAGCCTTATCTACTAACTGTACTATAAACCTGTTGGGTGAAAATTATGTAATCAGCTTTCGATAGATTACACAACTTGACTTCACCACAAATTTATGAGATGTGAATCTCTCCTCTCGTAAAGGGAGGTCTTCTTCATCAAATGTTTTATAGTAAATCAAACAAATACCTATGCACACTTAAAACTAATGAGTGGGGGTGTGTTACATTCATCCTTCTCTTTTCGTAGAAGATGTTTACAATGCTTCACCAAGGAAAGTTCGTAATTTGATAACTTGGAAACAAAACAACTAAGAAGTGCACGCTAATATCTCAATCTCTTGGGCCAAAGCCGGCTGCGAGATACCTCGGCGATTAAATAACAAACAAATAAATTAAAAAGGGAAAGCTCACGAAGGCACAAAGTCATTCCGTAGCTTTATCAGTGTTGGATCTTTGTAGATGTACCGTTTGCTACGTTAGAAGCACAAAGTCTTCTTAGATGCAACAATTCTTTGAACAGCATGAACGATTACAAGCACAAAGTCTTGTAGATCATCCAACAAGAGTATCAATTAGCACGAACGATTACAAGCACAAAGTCTTGTAGATCCTTCGACAAGAGTATCCAAGAGTATGAATAATTACAAGCACAAAGTCTTGTAGATCACTCAACCAGAACATGCAAGAGCATGAATGATTACAAGCACAAAGTCTTCTAGATCATTCAACCAATGATAAACAAAAATAACAATGCAATCTAAATAATAAATGTAACACAAAGTTTACATCAACTACTTAGAGTCCTTCAGATTCTTCAAACTAATCACCACCAAATAAGATCAACTCACAAAAGTATTGAATCCAACACAAAGTTTGGCTTGCAATCCTTTTCTTTATTAATCGAATCTCATTCACAAAGCATGAACGCAAAGTTTCACAAATTTGTTTCAAAAAGGGCAGCACTTCGTTGCAAAACACTAAAGGATAATATTACAATGAAAATCCCTCACATTATATAGAAAGAGGGATGAGCAAAAGAAGGAAAGAGATTGAGAAAATCAGGGAAAGTTAGGTGAGCGATTTTAGGAGATCTCACCTAACTTTGACCAAAGTTAAAGTGTAATTTATTTTGAAAATATTACATCTTTGGACTTGGTGTAATTACAATTTACAAAATGACATTCGAAAATGTCGAGAAATATTTACAAGATGCATAATGGGATGCACCGGAAATGTCTAACACCGAGAAATAGGGGTTGCTTCATGTTTTTCAGATTGCCAAAGTCTTTGAATTTCTCCTAGTCTCCTCGGTGATGAACTTCAACCGACTAATCCGTAATCCACAATGGTGTGAATTCTCGGATCGATCTCTTTACGGCGATGAGTGAACCTTTCGGTGACCTCGCTAAGATGCTGCCTTTCAAAGCCAGTCTCATCGTGCTCGTATCACAAATGATGTTCAAGAAAGCTTCCGGTGAAGTCCGAACTATCAATCAAATTGCAGATGGCTTCCCTTTGGAAGATCGGACATTTCTGCGGGCTTCCAGAGGAAGATAATGATTTTCCTCAAGAAGCTGACTAGGCAACTCTAATACTTTTGTCAAGAATGTTGCGATGCCTGTCGACATCTTCCTGTATTTGGTGAAGATCTTCTGTGAGAGATTGAACCACTTGAATTCTGTGTTTCAGTGATTCTCTTACCTCTACAAACTTTTCTTTGTCAGGAATTACCCCAACCTCCACCAATTTGCTAAGCTTTACCTGTTTCATTTCCGACCATGACAACAGGCATTTTTCCATGTCTCTGCGCTCCTGGGAAAGTACACTCTTTTCTTTATCAAGCTCTGTGGTGAGCTTGGCCAACATGGTAGTTTTCTCATCCGCAGCCAAAATTATCTAAGATCCGTGTTCAATGATCTTCTCAACAAAATCATATAACACCTCGGGCTTTGAGTAAGCACTTTCGCCTTTCGACAAATTGGTTCTTCACATTTACCATCGCCGCTATTGTGCATTACTTGGAGAACTGGCAAGTCTCTTTACAACAGTGGCATAATGCTCTGCCCTCTGTTTGTACATGTTACGAGCTTGCTCTACTTTATCCAGCCTTCCCGCCAAGATATCCAAAGTGACTTGCGCATCGGCTTTTGCACTTTCATTGGTAACCTTGCCAAGCTGAACCTTTGTTACTGTGTAGTCTTCCATATTGACATCACCTTCTTCATTTGGTGGTATGCCAATTTCAGCATACTTGTGGCTAGTCTTTATCAACATTCAAAATTCTGAGTATTGCCTTTTGCCTTTTTCTTCCCTTTGCTTTTGGAAGAACTATCTCTTCGGACGCCGAGCTCCTCCTCATTGAGAAATCCATTTGCTTTTGGCGCTGAATGCAGATATTAGGCCAAGGAGGAAGAAAGGGCGTAACCTCTGACAACGTCAACGCTGCTCGCCTGCCATCCCAAATCACGGCATTGCATTTACCAAAGGTTGGTCACCTGATGCTCGCAGTTCAATACGAGCCTGATTAATCGGTCCGCCCATTGACCCATTTTCAAAAGTGACATCGCTGCCGGCAGCCATGCCGTGGAAACGACTACGGCATTTATGGATAAGATATCGAATCAGAGGACGTCACCCGGCTGGTTATCCGGTCAGTCAGATGCCGCAGGATAGGGGATATCCTTACCGGCAGAATGCGTAGGAATAATGGTGGTCGGTGGAAGGTGGAGGAGTTCTTGAATCTAGAGGGGTATGAGGAACATTTGAAGTCGCAGGCGATGATGTTCTGGGAATTTCCTCAACTACATTCTCAGGAGGAGAAGCAGTTCTTTCTTGATCATGCCCGGGTTCCTGTTGATCACCCTTCGGTTCCTCGATTCTGGCTCACCTTCAAAGTCACCTTCAGTTCCTTCTTCAGAATCTTCATCAGACTCTTGCCCGCTTTTAGAAACCTCTTCGGCATCAGAGTCTGCTTCTGTTGAATCTTCATCTTCAGCGGATTGGTCGCTTGAAGTTCCTTCTTCATCGGAATCTATCTCCTCCTGAATAGGCTTTTTACCCTTAGAGCAAAATGGATGAGATTCCGTGATTTCTGTCTCTTGGACAGCCTGGGTATCTTTCTTACCAACAGTGAACTTGATCCTAGGACCTCTTCGCGAAGAAGTTGGAACAGCCGCTGATATGTTTTTGTCGCGGAGTTCTTGCTGTTGGCGAGCTTCTGCTTCGAACTCCTCTCCTTCTGAGTCTGTCCTGAAACTTTTCATTGCATGACCATGTTTATGTAACCATTCTTTTGTATTGGCTAGGATTGGTCTCAGCCTTTCTCTCATGCTGGTAACCTCTTTTCTAGACCATTGTATTGCAGGCAACAGCCTTTTAGCAATGCCTTGCTCATCATAGACAGCGTTGATGATATCACCTGGATCTTCAAAATCCTCTGGTAGGTCAGCGATACCAAGATCTCTGATTTGTTGAACTGTCAATCTGCAATAGTCCATTTTACGAATGGCTTCTTCATCTCCTCAGAATCAGCCTGCATATGTCTTCAAAATGGTACCCGTTGGTGACCTTTTTGCAACTTTTTTTTTCCTCGACATCTTAGTCAAAACCTAAACCTATAATTAGGGTTTTATGGTCATGATCTCCATTTCCGTGATAAGATGTACTTAGCTTTTGTGCGCTTTGATATATATTCCGGGCCGATGGTCGCATGGAACTTGAATCCACGCTTGTGGTTGCTTCTTCGTTCTTTCTGCACTGACATCAACTGTCTGCATGTTTCCATGAGAACCCACTTATCCGAAGGATAACGTGGTAGCATGTAGGGACAACCAGTGTAGTAGCCTACTCTCAAGTAAGTAAACGTTGGGAATTGGAGAAAAATGCATCCAACTTTACTTACCACCTTATAAGCCTCATCAGATACTCTTCTTCTTTCCAAAGCTAGATCAAAGTTGAAGAGTAAAGGCGCAAAGAAAGCATTAGTGACCTGTCTGAAATGATGAAAGCTCTCCTTTAGCTCCAATTGATAGAAATATCTGTACACAGGCACCATCATTCGATTCCCTTTTGTAGATAGACCTAGGAATTGTCTCATCACAGCCGCTGCGTACACCAAGTAAGAAGTCATGTAGAACTTCAATGTAGAAGGAGCATTGATGTAATGTCCCTTACCAGACCTGTCTTAGAATCACCAAATTAACAACATTTTTTTTTTTTTTTAGCATTAATATCTAAACACCCAAGAATAAGCATAATCACAAGAGTAATAATGAAACCAGAAGAGGAGTGGTGTGAGTAGATCTGCCAGAAGCTGTCCATCTAAGCCCAAGGGCACAAGCATACTAACAGGATGACCCATCCCTTGGCTCCGAG
Source organism: Sequoia sempervirens (assembly GCA_007258455.2). Classification (NCBI taxonomy): domain Eukaryota; kingdom Viridiplantae; phylum Streptophyta; class Pinopsida; order Cupressales; family Cupressaceae; genus Sequoia; species Sequoia sempervirens. The sequence continues at coordinate 54,500 of VDFB02363335.1, forward strand.
TTGAATGTCCAGCTCAGATCATTCCATCCCCGGAGTGGCGTGCTTAGAGGAAACACTTACACTTGCTTTCTCTACTCCCGTCATCACCTCAAAAGACACATGACCTATTGGGGAAAGCCAGCGGAGCTTATAAGTGGCCTAGGCCTACCGCCCCTCCATGGCCACAGCGGATTGTTAAGCGGGACCCCCACCCCTCCATGGCCGCAGCGGATTGTTAAGTGGGGTTTTTAGGCACCACTTTTCTCAGGCCCTTCCCCCTAACTAGGCTTAAAAACACATAGAAGACAATCTTTATACAATCAAATACATATGGATTTTCCTCAAGTCAATATCAACAATATTTAACATCATAATACAACTAAAGAAATCATTATTCTAACAATTTGCACAATAACATTTACTATATATATCTAAAGAAAGCATTGCTTCTATGATCAGATCTATAATATCTACTATATATATGCATCCTTGTGATGGTCTTGTATCTAACCACACATGGTCCTAATGGTAATTCTTCCTACTGATATATAAGTAACACTTGTTCATATATCCAAATCGGGGTTAGTGACTAAACATATATATATATATATATATATATATATATATATATATATATATATATATATATATATATATATATATATATATATATATATATATATATATATATATATATATATATATATATCTTACGTGTCATGATTATGTTTATCTCTTCTTAATAATGCAAGGAAATCAGTCATAACATAAGGCAATGTAAGTTATTCAAAACATATTAGAATGGAGTTCGCAACTATCTCAAAGCTTGGTTTCTTAGCCGGGTTGGTCAGTCAGATCGGTTTCTAGAGATCATGGATTATCGCTGGTCCAGAAAACGCACAATATAATTTCCAATATATGCTACCAGTATTGTTACGATTATCAATTTAATATTTGGATATTAGAAGATTAATGGCTAAGTGGGAATCCATCACCTGAGCCGCTATAATTCCCTATTGCTCTTTGCTTTCTTAGCTTGCTTTCTCCTCTCTTCCATGCCCCCGTGGGCGACCATCGAAGACCCTATTTCTAGCGTATGATGCATCGTGACTTTCAGCCAGACGCCTCTGGGCAAAAAGGAGGTGTCTTTTCATCGGTTCCATTATGCTTTGTCGGCTTTGATAGTATCCGATTGAGGGATGACAATATTCGTCAAGTGTAAATTATTTATTTATTGATTTATTTATTTTTAACCCGCCAGTGCCTTACATTGATCGGTATTTTGAAGGGAACTTTTCCCTTCCACTGATGCTATACCTATTTATTTAGATTAAGTTTTGAGTAATCGCCCAAGTGAATTATTCAATTATTTTATATTCATTCCCTTTAGATATTATTATTTATTATTTCTTTATTATTATACTATTAAATGTTTTATTTCATGTTGTTACAATTATAATATAATTATAATGTTAAATGGGAATTTCTTATACATTTTAAATTGTCAAAATTATGATTGTGATAACATTTGAATTTTAATTTACATATATTATAATTATAATATTGCCTTTGGCAATTATAATTATATTGGATGGTTATCTTTAGTGTCATGATACTAAGGGTATGACAGTCCTCCCCTCTCGAATTTGCTTGCCCTGAAGCAATCCTCGATTTGTAACCTGGATGTCTTCTAAGATAAGAACTCAAGAAGAGGATTAGGAGTGTGACTCAAAGCTATGTATTGATCTTATGAAGAAGTTTTCCCAATTCTCATTAGAAAGATTGCTTGATCCGTACGTTCCTTTGATCTTAGATGTGTAGGTTTAGATTTAAACTTTATTTATGCATTGTCCCGTCTTTAAATTGGATTTTTTTTTTGAGGTCACTCCTTGTACCTTGATTTCTTACTTGGTTGTTCATTGTTTTTTTCCTCAGGGGTTGCTCCTATCTTGTGGACTTGGCCCTTTCTTTTACATCGATGACCACGTTCCCATGGTCCATTGCATGTGAAGCACAAACCCTTTTCTTTTAGGTCTTTCATTGCCTGACACATATGTCCATGATCTCGCTTCCCCTTACAATAAGGACATGTCCTTAGTGAATCATCTGTTCACGGCCCTTCCTCCTTGTGAGGGAGTTTGGATGATGAGGAAGAGTTCTTGGATTTGTCCCTCGGTCCACTTTCTTCAAACTTCATAGCCTTTTGAATGGCTTCATCTAGGCGAGTGGGTTCTAATGCACTCACCAAGCTTCTGACTGATCCCCTTAGGCCCTCTATGAACAAATAAGTGAGTCTCTCTTGGGAAATTTCAGGGACCACGACTGCTAGTCTTTGGAACTCAGCGGCATAGTTTTCAATAGTTCCATGTTGCCTTACTCTAGTAAGTTCACGGAAGTACCACTCGGGGTGTTTTTGGTCGAATCATTTGATCAACCTTTGAGTAAAGTCATCATAGGTCTTGAATTGTTGATGTCCTTGAGTTATGAGACCGTGATGCCACCAATCATGGGCCATTCCGGTTAGGTGTAACACGGAAAATTTGATTGCATTCGATTCCGTCATTGGGCTAAGGGAGAGATAAGTATCTAATTTATGAACCTATGATCGGGCAGTGGTCTTGTCTTCACCATTAAAGTTAGGGAGAGTTAATTTTCTTACTCTACTCTTGAGTTCATTATCAATTGAGTTCCTCTCCACCCTCCTTGGAATAGTTCTTTGTTTGGCTTCACAATAGTCTTTAAAAGATACTAGCTCCCTTCTTTCAGGCTCTAACCTATAGTAGGCTTCCACAATCTTATCCACATCCATTACGGGGGGCCCATTGATATAGTTTTCTTCATTTTGCAAGAAAGGAGGTTGGGTGGGTCTAGAGCTCATGTCCCGTGAGGGGGTGAAAAGATTGTTTTCAGAAAATTTAGAGTTGGCCTCATTATTATTACCGCTGCTCAGATTTTGGAGGGCTTGAAGTAAAGCTTGGTTAGCTTTTTCATTTTGCTCCAAAAGGGCTTGGGTTTTCTTCTCACTACTTTCCATAAAGGTTCTAAGCTCTCCCCTTAGGGGGTCACCTATAAGGTCATCCCCATCGTGATTGTTCTCAAGGTTGTTCCTCAAGCCTTTCCTATGGTAGGTTTTCATAGTTTCCCACAGGATGGCAAGAAAGTTGCTCTGATACCACTGTAATGTCCCTTACCGGACCTGTCCTAGAATTTGCTTGTTGATTATGTTTAGGGGTTCTTCTATCAAATGAATTTTCTCCTAATTCAATGATCCTTAGATTCAAACCCTGTAATCACCAAATTAACACATTTTTTTTTGTTAGCATTAATATCTAAACATCCAAAGTATAAGCATAATTACAAGAGTAATAATGAAACCAGAAGAGGAGTGGTGTGAGTAGATCTGCCAGAAGTTGTCCATATAAGCCCAAGGGCACAAGCATACTAACAGGATGACCCACCCCTTGGCCCCGAGTTGAATGTCTAGCTCAAATCATTCCGTCCTCGGAGTGGTGTGCTTAGAGGAAACACTTACACTTGCTTTCTCTACATCCCGTCATCACCTCAAAAGACACATGACCTATTGGGGAAAGCCAGCGGAGCTTATAAGTGGCCTAGGCCTACCGCCCCTCCATGGCCACAGCAGATTGTTAAGCGGGACCCCCACCCCTCCATGGCCGCAGCGAATTGTTAAGTGGGGTTTTTAGGCACCACTTTTCTCAGGCCCTTCCCCCTAAATAGGCTTAAAAACACATAGAAGACAATCTTTATACAATCAAATACATATGGATTTTCCTCAAGTCAATATCAACAATATTTAACATCATAATAAAACTAAAGAAATCATTATTCTAACAATTTGCACAATAACATTTACCATCTAAGGAAAGCATTGCTTCTATGATTAGATCTATAATATCTACTATATATATGCATCCTTGTGACGGTCTTGTATCTAACCACACATAGTCCTAATGGTAATTCTTCCTACTGATATATAAGTAACACTTGTTCATATATCCAAATCGGGGTTAGTGACTAAACATATATATATATATATATATATATATATATATATATATATATATATATACACGTATCTACAGTATGTTTATCTCTTCTTAATAACGCAAGGAAATCAGTCATAACATAAGGCAATGTAAGTTATTCAAAACATATTAGAATGGAGTTCACAACTATCTCAAAGCTTGGTTTCTCAGCCAGGTTGGTCAGTCAGATCGGTTTCTAGAGATCATGGATTATCGTTGGTCCAGAAAACGCACAATATAATTTCCAATATATGCTACTAGTATTGTTACGATTATCAATTTAATATTTGGATATTAGAAGATTAATGGCTAAGTGGGAATCCCTCACCTGAGCCACTATGCTTCCCTATTGCTCTTTGCTTTCTTAGCTTGCTTTCTCCTCTCTTCCATGCCCCCGTGGACGACCATCGAAGACCCTATTTCTAGCATATGATGCATCACGACTTTCAGCCAAACGCCTCTGGGCAAAAAGGAGGTGTCTTTTCATCGGTTCCATTATGCTCTGTCGGCTTTGATAGTATCCGCTCGAGGGATGACAATATTCGTCAAGTGTAAATTATTTATTTATTGATTTATTTATTTTTAACCCGCTAGTGCCTTACATTGATCGGTATTTTGAAGGGAACTTTTCCCTTCCACTGATGCTATACCTATTTATTTAGATTGAGTTTTGAGTAATCGCCCAAGTGAATTATTCAATTATTTTATATTCATTCCCTTTAGATATTATTATTTATTATTTCTTTATTATTATACTATTAAATGTTTTATTTCATGTTGTTACAATTATAATATAATTATAATGTTAAATGGGAATTTCTTATACATTTTAAATTGTCAAAATTATGATTGTGATAACATTTGAATTTTAATTTACATATATTATAATTATAATATTGCCTTTGGCAATTATAATTATATTGGATGGTTATCTTTAGTGTCATGATACTAAGGGTATGACAATTGATCAACTGCTCGTGCATCTCATCACTGATTTGTTTGCCCCAGTCAATATGCACCTTCTGCCTTCTTATGATCCTGATGTATTCATACATCCAGTCGTGAAAGGTGGATGATTCTGGCAAGCCCTTCACTCTGCTTAGAAACGTGATCATATCCTTGACGTCATCTTTGAAGTCACTTCTCAGGAGTCCTTTCGGCCATCTAGAAATAGATGATCTAGGCTTCTTGAGCCATTGAGTGTTTATCAACTGTTTAGCTTTATTGGGATCAACATCAAAGATCTCCTATGCTTTCGATATAGAGATGTCAATTTATTTCTCCATATGAGGGACTTTGAAGACAATGTCAAAGAAGTCGGGGTCGAGTCTCAGAATCTCGTGCCCGGAAGAGTCGATCACACTTCTGCTTTCTCTGATGTAATGAGACGCAACTTGAAGAACAAACTCGGTATTGTGCACAGCTGTAGGGGACATCGCCACCAAGTGGAGGTTGCCGTGTACGATAGCTCTCATTGAATCAGGAAGAGGCTTCATCTTAGTTAGCTTTGCGAAGTCAACCAAGTCTTGATGACCAACTTCTGTATCCTTTATTTCTTCAACTTTGGAAAGCACCATAGTTGGCAGATAGATGCCTTGATATTTGTATTTCATCTTGCCTTTTGCTTTCGAAGAAGAAGGAGGCTTGGTAGCAGTCATCAAAAGGAACTGGAACTCTGATCACTCTTGATTTGATGATCTTTGAAAGTAGATTGCAATTCGTTTAGTCAGAACAAACATCAATTGTTAGGAAACATGGGAAAGCGTGAAATGAGCACGAGGACGGGAAATCATGAAGCAGATGACGAGGCACGAAAAATGATGCACAAATGCGGAAAAATGAGGCTCAAGAGTGCACTAGTCAAAAATGAAGTTCATTTGGGAAGAATTGGAAGAAACTAGGAAAAAGTGTAAGGGCGCTAAAATTCATCGCCCTTACATCTTTGAAAAATTGCCTTTGATGCAAGGTCGCTAAATTTTAGCACCCTTACATCTTACAGTGTTAGGAAAAATTTCATCTTCTGAAAATGTCCTAGCGCCAAAATTCAGCGCTCTTGCTTTGTTTTGGACAATTTCGAAATGCATATGTAAGAGGGAATGGCGAAAGCGCTTGTGCTTGACAAATGCAATGTTTGTAACAATGAAAGCTTTGAGGATAATTTGGTTTGTCTTTGGATAGGGTTGCAATTCGCACCATTGTCATTTTTGCATTCAAAAGCTAAAACCTCTTTCTTTCCAAGTGATAGATCTTCTCAAAGTTTGAAACAAAGCCAATGGAGAAGGCGATGTGAAAAGAGAATAACAAAAACGTTTAGAAAAAGAAACACGGTGGAGAATGGAGTGAATATGAAACACAAGAGTTTGCGTTTGTGAAAGAATAGGGAGAAACACGCGAATGAAGAAGAACACGTGTAGGGAGACTTTAACAAAAACGAATGAAGAGAAAACGCGAATGATGAAACACGTAGAAGTAAAGAAAACGCGACAGGAGAAGAACAAAAAGCGAAAGAATGTAAAATGCGAATGGTGAGAACAAAACGCATAGGAATGGAAAAAACACGAATGGAAACATTTGATCATATACAAAAAGTAAGAAGAAGACAATGCAAAAAGACTAACTTACCAGAGCAAAACTCGAAGAATGTTGAAGAAATGGCGAAATCTCCAAAACATGAATTTGCAGTTTGAAAGAAGCTCGCACAGCAAGAGGAGAGAAAAGGAAATAAAATATAAACAACTAAAATGGAAAATTCATTCACTTAAGTAAAAATGAAAATTAAAAACCTAACTCAAGTCGAGCAATAAATTTAGGCACGAAAAGTGGCACGATTGACGAAAAACGTGAAAACATGAAGAAACGTGCCAGAAGCATGAAAAAAGTTTAAGGGGCGAAGAAAAATGTAATGGCGCTAAAATTTAGCACTATTACATTTTTGGCAATTTCACTGCATGCAGGGGCGCTAAATTTTAGCACCCTTGCACTTTCCAGACTTAGCCAATTTTTGGCTTCAGGGCAGGAGCGTACTTTTCAGTGCCACTGCATTTTTTGCAATTTGCTAAGTATGAACAGTGAAACTTCGCGAGAGATCTCGTTTCGAAGGTCTTCGCGAGGCGAACATGGGGAATGCTCGAATTGACTATTCAAGACTTGGGAACGCATTTTGAGGTGGCTTCAAAATCACCTCGTTAGGCATGCTTGAACTTCACGAATCCTAGGAAACAGACAAGTTTCGTAGGGGGGTTATCCGTGGAACGAGCACTGCTAGATTCTGTGATAACAAAACCAGCAAATGGATTGGAGTCTTCCCTGCAAACCCGTTAACTGCTTCAAGGTTCTTAGTGCCTCCATCTTGAGAATTGCATTAACTTTGGCAAGGTCTATCTCGATTCCTCTCATAGATGTAATGTATCCTAGTAATTTTCCTGATTGTACCCCAAAGACACACTTTTTTGGATTGAGCCTGACCTTGTATTCTTCTAGCCTGTCGAAGATGGAGCTTAATGTAGCTATGTGATCTTGATGTTTCTTTAATTTGGGAAATAAGTCATCCACATAGTATTCCACAGATTTGTGAATCGTGTCGTGGAAAATTAGTGTCATGGCTCTTTGATAGGTAGCTCCTACATTTTTCAACCCAAATGGAATCATGTTCCAGCAATAGGTTTCCCATGGACAAGTGAAAGTTGTCTTGTGTTGGTCATCCTTAGCTATCATGATTTGATTGCACCCTAAGAATCTATCCATTAGTGATAGCATTTCATGTCCCACTGTCATATCCACAATCATGCCTATGTTTGGGAGAGGGAAATCATCCTTAGGACATGCTTTGTTTAGATCCTTGAAGTCAGTCTAGATGTGGATACCCCCAATGGGCTTTGAAACAAGTACAAGATTTGAAACCCACTCTGGATAATCAATTAGCTGTATGGAACTAGCATCAAGGAGTTTTTGTAATTCCATCTTGAGCAATAATGCTATTTGTGGATGCATCTTGCTTAGCTTTTGTCTCACTAGTTTTGCTTTTGGATATATAGCTAGATGGTGAACCATAACTTCTAGATCAAGACCAGGCATGTTGGCATAGGTCCATGCAAATTTTATCTTTCTTTCCCTTAGAAAAGTAGTTAGGAGTTCTTGTTCTTCTGTCAAAAGTGATTCTACATAGAAGGTGATATGTGGTGTATCTTTTGTTCCCAAATTGACCGGATTGCACTTCTCTACTAAGACTATTGACTTCTCTTGATGAATAGAACTAAGGGGAAGATTGAATCCCTCATCCTCTAGTGCCTCAGAGAGGTTTTCACCATTGGATGTGTCCTTTATTTTTACTATTTTTGGGCCGAAGAGTGCCATAGTGTGGTTTTCACTCAAAGACTTAGATATTATTCTTAAATTTTCACTTTTGCGACTAAAGGATTGAATCATTTCCCCATAGTAGGCATGTGTGTCCAACATAATGTCGAACCCAGCTTTGTGATCTCCACATTGTATAGTATCTCACAATCCCATGAATTCTAAGAGAGCCTCATCATTTTTGAATGTTTCTAAAATTGGTGGTCCTTGTTGGTTGTAATCGATGAGTTGGGGATAGACTAAGTTTAGCTCATGGGTTTGGTTGCTTGACTCAAAAGATAGGGTACTAATCATGTGAAGGGAGGAATCCTTGAATAGCATGGGTAAGTCAGTGAGGGGGTCCTTAAAAGGGAAAGTAATCAATACCGAAACTAAGGGGGAAGCTTTGACTTTTCTAACTGAGGCACCTTTGCCAAGTATGGTTAACATTAGAGGAGTACATCCAAGGTCAAGATTCCTTATACTCTTCTCAGGAATGATAGGTACTAGAAGACCATTGTCATTCTACCCAATTTTCTTATTTTTGTTATAGCCCATACCAAGCATCATCTATAGCCCTTTGTTGTTATCATCCATGGGAAGATCAGGCATAGGCCTTTCATCTTGGTATAATAGACTTGATATGTCTTTTTCATCTACCATTTCCTGACTTAGGTCCCCCCCAACATTTGAATCTGGAGGGGTCTACTTTAAAAGTTTGGGATGATGTTTCAACTGGTTGGGGTTGCCTGTGAGACCTAGCTGATTGAGGTAACTCTCCTATAACAAAGGCACTTTTCTTCATTTTGTAATCCCCACACCCATTGTCTTGGATAATGACTTTGATATCAGAGATGTTAGGAATGGTGGGTGTCTTTGTCTTTGAAGTGGAGGCTAAGGTAGATGGGTCTACATATGGAGTTGTAAGGCCTTCATCATTCTTTGGAGCTTGGGGGATTTTGTAGTACTTGGCTTCCAGATTTTTGCAATAATAAAATGGCTTAGGATCACCATGGATTGTGACCTCTTGATTTTGATAGGGAAACTTGACACATTGATGGAAGGTAGAGGCAACAACTTGCATCCCATGAATCCATGGGTGCTCCAGGAGGATATTATAAGGTAATTCTAGATCAAGGACTTGGTAGGTAGTTTCTATGATAGCTAGCCCTACTTGAATAGGGAGTTGAATAGTGCCTTCAGACACTCTTTCTTGATCATCATATGCCCTGATTGTAATACCTTTACATTTTTCAATGATGTCTTCAAAGAATACCAAATTATTTATCAACTTAAGAGTATAGATATTTAGACCTGCACCCCCATCCACCAAGACTCTTTTGACTTTATTTTTATGGACCAAGACCTTGAGATGGAGTGTGTGATTATGAGATGGTTGCGTTGGGAGGTCTTGATCAAAAAATGTTAGGAGATGTGGCATGGTGATGTGTCTGACCATAGCCTGGAACTGATCTGCATCAAGATTCGTGGGGACAATGGATGAAGCCAATGCTTCTTCTAGGATCTTCCTATGTGCAGGTGAGATCTTAAATAACTCCATGATGGAAATCTAAGTGGGGGTTCTTTTCAGCTAGTCCAAGACATTGTAACCATTGGGAATGGATTTTGGATTAGAGGTTGGTGCCCTAGGTGGTTGTGATG
>VDFB02363335.1:64618-97060 GCA_007258455.2 Sequoia sempervirens
AGAGAGAGAGAGAGAATTAGAGAGGGAATGAGGGAGGGTGGGAGAGAGAGAAGCAAGATAGAGAGGTGTAGTGTAATGTCCCTATTTTGGAGGTAGTTTGATTTAATTAATTTAATTAATTAAGTTGTCCAAAATAATGATTATTTTATGAGGATGACTAATTAGTTATTTTAATTAAATTAAAAGTGGTATTAAGTTAATTAATTATAAGGTTATCAAATAAATAAAAATTATAAGGTGACCTTATATTTAATTAATTTAATAAAGTGACTTGATTTTAAAATATAGTATATAAAGTCACTTAAATAAAATAAAATAATATTCTAGAAGCTTTTGGAGAAATTGGGGAAAAAGAATAAATAGACATCTTGGGCTTCATTCTTGGCAGGCAGATTTGATGTTGTTGTTGTTGTTTCATCTTGTGGAGCCTAGGGTTTCTGCAGATTACTTCATTGTCATAGGAAACGAAAACTTCCTATTGATAGCAATTTTGAGGGTGTGAAATATCACTTGAATTATTGTAGCTGGGAGAAAGTTACTTCAGACTTTCTATTCGTGCTTCATTGTGGAAATTATTTGAGTACAATAGCTGATGTATTATTGTACTTATTTTGAGTAAAGTATTTGACTTGCAATAGCTGATGTATTGTTGCATTTGATGGAGAAGTTACTTCAGCAGCTGATGTATTGCTGAGATTGATTATTTTATTGAGCAAATTTGTGGAGATTCAATTTGGAGAATAATTGTTGACTGTGATTTATCATTTCATCATCTTAAGGAGTGATATTTTGTAAAGTTTCAGTTGCATTTTCAAACCTTCATAATCTACTGTCATGGAGGTTGATCAGCCTATGTGAGTCTCATGCTTTTGCTCATATCTTTCGATTGAGGAGGCCAATCATTCTGGGTATTGTTGTATTCAATTCCTATCATCAAGATAATTGTTTTAAGGGCAAATTGGAGGGCGTTTGGTGCGGCAATTAATTATCTAAACTTTTTCTAGGAAAGAATAGGAGCAGCAGCTTGAGTATTTCGATTTGAACTTGGAAGGTGCCTATCACATTAGATTTTTATTATTTCTTCATCAACAACATTGGGTGCCATCATTACTGGGTTCTTCTTGCATTTACTAAGTAGTTTGCATTGTCATCATAGGCATTTTAGTTGCTGTTGTAAGTGAATACTCAGAAAATTAGATTTGGCACTATTGTCAAACAATTGTAAGCCAAGAGTCTTGGCCAATTTATAGCATCATTGTAGTAGACATTTTATTGCAAGAAGGAGATATAAGTTGTTGGTCCAATACTATTGTAATTGAATATGTTATTGTCATTCATGATCAACTTATTAGTTTGCATGTCAATTGTTTGTCAAAATGTCAATTGGCTGTAGGTTCTCTTTTTTGGCATAAATAATGTTATAATTTTGCATACCAAGTGTTTGTTAAAATACCACTTGGTTGTAAGTGCATAAATGTCATCTTAGGTTGCATCCAAAGTGTTTGTCATAATTACTAGTTGTTGTAGCTGCATATTGCAAGTAGTTTCAGTCACATATATGCATTGAATATTGTCAAAATAAGTTGCACATTCATGTTAGGTCATTGTTTAGACAATCTAGAGTCTTCTTGCAAGCATTCTCATTTATGTTAAGTGAAGGAAGAGCCATTAAAGCAAATTGAAATGTTATATCAGTCATATGACCCTTATATGCAAAGTGTTTGACGAAATTCTTTGAGCCTTCAATTAGAAATTTGCAATCAGATTTGAGCAGGGTCATTACAGTGGTATCAGAGCAGTTTCCTGTCAGCCTGATTAGGTTATTTCAAGATCAAGTTTCAACTACCAGCATGGCTTTAACAGGTGAAAGGGATTTGGAAGAAAGAATTTACAACACAGGGAAGAAATTAGAACATCTATCTCAACAAAAGGAGGTTCTTCTAAGCACTTTAGAGGAGTTAGAGACTTGTCTATGCATAGTTGATCAGTCACATTCCGATGTTATGGAACTAGCTTTGTCTCAAGCAGTGCATTGCTTGGTTAAGCCACAACTTATGAGACATCATGATGAGGTGGTAAGACTTGCAGCCATCTATTGCATTAGTGAAATTATGAGGATAACAGCTCCTATTGATCCTTATGATAGCCATATTATGAAAGAGGTACTTCAGATCATGGTGGCAAGTTTCAAAGGTTTGGATGACATCAAAAACCCTTATTTTTCTAAGAGGGTAAAACTACTTGAAGTATTTACAAAGTTCAAATTTGAAAACATTATGTTATCCATGGGTTGTGTTGATGACATTAGCAAGATGTTTCATATATTTTGGAATGTTATTGATGAGCTTCATCCTAGTAGCGTGCTCACTTCAATGCAATCCATCATGTCTTCAGTTTTGTATGAGGATGATGCTATTTCTAAGCTCGTGACAAATGACCTATGGGCTGTTTGGAAAGGTGAGCAAGATGTGTCACCCATGGCACATGAGTTGTTAAGAAGTTTGGTTGAACAATGTAAGGATAATGATACTTCACCTATGGTTTCATCTTCTTTTCAAGAGGATAGCATGCAATCATCTGATGTTTCAATTGAGCAAGATGATGATGAGGACATGAAGCAACATTAGTCCTCTCGTTTTTAGACACCTATTCAAGACACTGTTGATTTGACAGATGGAATTGGTGTTGACCTACTTGCAAATTGACATGAGAGCATTCAAGACTTTGCGGAAAAAGAATATCAAGCACAGTTAGAGGCTTCTTCATGTGAGGTTGAAGCTAGAGATACTCCGCATGGTCTACACAGTTTGAGGAACCAGCTAAAGGTGAATGAGGATGGGATCATGGCAGCTCTATCTTATCATGACAAGATGCATAAGATGATTGAAAATCACCTTTGGGAAGTTCAGCTTGAGAGAAGACAAAAGGGAGTTGCGGCAGAGTCTTCTCATGATAGCTTGCAGGTGATCAAAGAAGGCATTGGAGGGATGAAATCAAGTTATTTACACCTTCTTTCAGACTGTGACCACCTTCTTAACCTTGTTGGGATCTATTTAGATGCCTTGATGAGGAAAGAGGAGGAAGTTGATATGCTTTCTCAGGAGCTTATGGTCACTAGGGATTCTTTGGTGAGAACTTAGTTAGCACTTCAGGATTCAGAGCATTCCTTCAGGGTAGCTAGGACACTTGTAGATGATAGCAGTATGAGTTCACCTAGTGTTCACACTCAGGATACAAATGTAGTGTTAGGTGGTGGTGTAGACACATCAATGTCAGCAGAAAATTTGGGTGCTAGTGGAGTTCTGAGTACTAGTATCTTCTTCGGTACTCTGGAGGTTAACATTGGTTAGTTGAATCAGAAGGAGATGATTCCTTCTAGGACATGCACGTTGGGTTTTGGTATTGATTCAACACCTTACCAGGAAATAGATAGCATCCATGATGATATTGTTGCACAACCAACTCATCCTATTATGAGTTGTGAGCCTTCTTCCAAGGATGGCAATATTGGATGGAATACACTGGATCATTCAGGTACTCCATTAGCTCAGTCAGGAGAGTTTCACCTCGATTGCTTCTTGAGGTGTGGTCATCAATTTGATTTTAGCCCACATGTTTAGGATTTGACAATGACTTTGATAACACAGAGAGGTGGGTGGAATAAGGAGTGTTCTAGTCAGCTCGGATATGATTTGATTCCAACCTCAGATGATGATTTTGAGTTTGGCAAGTCTTCTACTTTGCTCTCTCATGATGATTATCATTTGTTTCAGGACTTGGAGACTTGCGGTGTTTTGGAGACATGGGGTATTAGAGTGGCACAACAAGAAGCAATAGGTGGTGGCTTTCCAATCGTGTGGTGTCATCAGATTCGCTATCACAGTTTTGGGAATGAGTTGATTCAGCAGATTGTGCGAGTGTTGGTGTTACAAGAGTTGTTCGGTGATGACAGGGACATTATGCAGTTCTTCTTGTGGGATCCAGGTGGTGAATTGCTTGAGGACAAGCAATTTTAGGAGGGGTGGATTGTAATGTCCCCATTTTGGAGGTAGTTTGATTTAATTAATTTAATTAATTAAGTTGTCCAAAATAATGATTATTTTATGAGGATGACTAATTAGTTATTTTAATTAAATTAAAAGTGGTATTAAGTTAATTAATTATAAGGTTATCAAATAAATAAAAATTGTAAGGTGACCTTATATTTAATTAATTTAATAAAGTGACTTGATTTTAAAATATATTATATAAAGTCACTTAAATAAAATAAAATAATATTCTAGAAGCTTTTGGAGAAATTGGGGAAAAAGAATAAATAGACATCTTGGGCTTCATTCTTGGCAGGCAGATTTGATGTTGTTGTTGTTGTTTCATCTTGTGGAGCCTAGGGTTTTTGCAGATTACTTCATTGTCATAGGAAATGAAAACTTCCTATTGATAGCAATTTTGAGAGTGTGAAATATCACTTGAATTATTGCAGATGGGAGAAAGTTAATTTAGACTTTCTATTCGTGCTTCATTGTGGAAATTATTTGAGTACAATAGCTAATGTATTATTGTACTTATTTTGAGTAAAGTATTTGACTTGCAACAGCTGATGTATTGTTGCATTTGATGGAGAAGTTACTTTAGCAGCTGATGTATTGCTGAGATTGATTATTTTATTGAGAAAATTTGTGGAGATTCAATTTCGAGAATAATTGTTGACTGTGATTTTTCATTTCATCATCTTAAGGAGTGATATTTTGTAAAGTTTCAGTTGCATTTTCAGACCTTCATAATCTGTTGTCATGGAGGTTGATCAACCTATGTGAGTCTCATGTGTTTGCTCATATCTTTCGATTGAGGAGGCCAATCTTCTGGGTATTGTTGTATTCAATTCCTATCATCGAGACAATCATTTTAAGGGAAAATTGGAGGGTGTTTGGTGCTGCAATTAATTATCTAAACTTTTTCCAGGCAAGAACAGGGGCAGCAGCTTGAGTATTTCAATCAGCAGCTTGAGTATTTCAATTTGAACTTGGAAGGTGCCTATCACATTGGATTTTTATTGTTTCTTCATCAACAACATTGGGTGCCATCATTACCAGGTTCTTCTTGCATTTACTAAGTAGTTTGCATTGTCATCATAGGCATTTTAGTTGTTGTTGTAAGTGAATACTTAGAAAATCAGATTTGGCACTATTGTCAAACAATTGTAAGCCAAGAGTCTTGGCCAATTTATAGCATCATTGTAGTAGACATTTTATTGCAAGAAGGAGATATAAGTTGTTGGTCCAATACTATTGTAATTGAATATGTTATTGTCATTCATGATCAGCTTATTAGTTTGCATGCCAATTGTTTGTCAAAATGTCAATTGGTTGTAGGTTCTCTTTTTTGGCATAAATAATGTTATAATTTTGCATACCAAGTGTTTGTTAAAATACCACTTGGCTGTAAGTGCATAAATGTCATCTTAGGTTGCATCCAAAGTGTTTTTCATAATTACTAGTTGTTGTAGCTGCATATTGCAAGTAGTTTCAGTCACATATATGCATTGAATATTGTCAAAATAAGTTGCACATTCATGTTAGGTCATTGTTTAGACAATCTAGAGTCTTCTTGCAAGCATTCTCATTGATGTTAAGTGAAGGAAGAGCCATTAAATCAAACTGAAATGTTATATCAGTCATATGACCCTTGTATGCAAAGTGTTTGACGAAATTCTTGGAGCCTTCAATCAGAAGTTTGTAATCAGATTTGAGCAGGGTCATTACATGTAGAGAGAGTGTTAGGGAGTGATGTATGGAGAGGTAGGTAGAGAGGGATTAGGGAGATAGAGATTAGAGAGGGAAGGAGAGGGAGAGGTATGGATGGCAAGAGTGAGAGGTGAGATAGAGAGTAATAGAGAGAGAGAGAGAGTGGTAGGTTGTGATGGATGGAGCTAGGTAGAGACATATTTAGAGAGAGGAGAGAGGAGGAGAGATAGATAAGCAGAGGGAATGAGGAGGAGGAGAGGTAGAGGGAGAGAAAGTGACAGAGAGGAGAGAGTGGGAAGTCCCATGGACGCCAAGGCAGGCAGAGAGAGGGATTGGGAGATAGAGAGAGATATGGAAGAAGAGAGGGAGAGAGAAGTATGGAGGGAGAGATAGGGAGGTGAGAGAGAGGTGACATAGAGAGAAATAGAGAGAGTGGTAGAGTGATGGAGGGAGAGGTAAGTAGAGAGAGAGAGGTAGAGAGGAAGGAGGGAGGGAGGGAGAAGTGAGGTAGAGAGAATAGAGTGCAAAGGAGAGAGACATAGACAAAGAGAGAGATAGAGAGAGACAAAGACAAAGAGTTATTGAGATCAAGGGAGAGAGAGTCAGATAAAGGGATGGAGATGGTGAGAGAGAGGTCTAGAGTGTAAGGGATAAAAATGAGTGAGATAGAGAGAGAAATAATACAACTTATTGATTACTGAAATTTGACTCCTGATTTGAAATTTGACTAAGTCTAAAATTTGTGAGATCTTCCAAAAATTAGAATTTGCATTATAACTCCTAGAGATCCGAAACCACTCTCAAACATCCTGAAACTATATACATGAAATATAAGTTAAAGTATAAGAAAGTAAATGTCAACTTATACTTAAATGTTTATTTCATGTATACATTTTCCCTGAAAGATAACAAGAAGAAAAAAACAAGAAAAAGAGAAGAAAAAAATTTCAATGTAGACCAAAACGCGAGTGCGTTATAATGCGCTCATGTTTTGTCAATACATTCACAAAATGAAAAAGCCATGTCAAAACTAAGATATAATGTGAGCGCATTATATCTTGCTTTGGGAATCCCCAAGCCTTAGGATTGGTATTTTCCTGGAATATCAACCCAAAGGCTTGGAGGGCATTCCCAACAACCACATACGTGTTTTTTGCAAATTCTACAATATTTCACATAATCGGGTTCTTGCTCACCGTCAGGATTGCACGTGGTTCAATGTCGAACAAATCGAACACCTGGGTAATGTTAGGTTCTCTCTTAGCTATCCAACAATGTAATTTTTTTCACTTTCTGACAATGTTAAGCCTTTCATCCATAATTTATTTTGTTTGTCTCTTTTTTGGCAAAAAGCAGTGTTTGCTATTTTTTTCGTTATAAATTAACCCTTCATCAAAATTTCAAATAAATTACATTTTTAGAAACTAGACTCCATTCTACAAATTTTAAAATAAAAATAAAAATAAATCAATTAGTTTCTAAAATTTGTAGGGGTAGCACGGCCAAAATTCTATTTTTCAAGAATTGTCCACTTCAAAAATTAGTAAAAAATCAAATATTGATTAAAAAAATTATCAGAAAAATCTTGCATCAACTACATATTGTTAGCTAGCTTCTGACCATAGCGATTTTAAGAATACTAAAAAAAATTTCACCATGCTAGGGTCATATAAGAGTTGCTATGTTATGTTTTTCTAACAAAAACAACACCAATTTGTGTACGTCCCTCATTTGAACCCATTAATCTCAACCATTTTCAAAATAAATTAATATTTTATAAAGTAGACTCAAAGCACTTCATTCCTTGTTTTTATTCCATCTTAAAATTTTGAGTGTAACTATCCTCAATTTTACATCCAAGGTCAGTATTTCCTAATTTCAGAAGAAGAAAAAAAGTGGCCACTTAAGCCCCCTTTTTGGGAACCATCTTTGTGCACTTACCCTCATTTCATAACACATTTAATATATACTACAACAACACTATATCACGTGCCATCCTTTATCCAAAGCATTTTATTATAAACAAAACAATAATATGTGTATATTATCTATATATCATTAATATGTATATATGTATATTACGTTCATAATATATACATATGTATATACGTGACTATATACATATATATAATATTATTTTAATATCTTTATATAAACACATAAACATTCTCATTTTCATCAATTGACATACATACACGAAATATGTCACATTCATCCAATAGATATTCCTGTGCATATGGGTAATCTATCCTTGAGCATATGTAGATACGTCTACCTACGTATATACTCATGCACGTATTTACTCATATGTATGAGTTTATCATAGAAATGTACATATATACATATATATATATATTATGTATATACTTCATTGATATAAATATGAACACACAAGGAAGGACTTTCACTCGACATACAAACTTTATCACATTCCCCAATCAAAACATTCATAGAACAAGATCATAAACCAATATAAACATTCACAACCAAAACTGAAGATCACTTACCATTTACCTGAATTGAGTTGACTCAACTTAGACCAACTAGGGTGTGAGTGTGTGTATGCTCATTTAGGCTCATTAAGGGTTACCAAACCAAGTTCTTCTCCTGAGTGATACTTCCCCTCTCTTCCAGAGTTTTGAATCTATTCCTGCATCCATCTTAGTACATTACAACAGTAGTTAGTCAATAACTATACATTCATATACATCATATATTTCATCTTCAAAATCATTATAAAACATCAAATTGAATCAAACATTCATTCATCACATTTCCATCAAGATTTATATACAAAACACATTCACATACTAAAGAATTTTAACCAAAAAAGTAATAGTAAATATGTAATAACACACGGGGTGTAACATATGGTCTAGTAGAAGGTGATAAGGGGATATTTTTCTAAGCTTATTGAATCATGCCATGATAATTAAGAGAAGTTGAATCAGCTCCCAAAGAGATATCTTAGCAAGAATAGCATGTAGGGCTCAATAAGATCACATTTTGATTATTTTTTGATGAAGAGGAGGTGTTGATAATAGAATACGAGAAGTAGGAAGAGAAATAATAATAGAGGTAAATTATAAATATTTATATGAATATTATAAATTTTTCCTAGCATATAGAAATAAGAAACCAAAGGTACATTAGAAGTAAAATATTTAGCAATTTGAATGTAATAACCCAAAGGTCAAGGTGTATCAACATCAATTTAACAATTATGGGGCAGGCAAGGGTAACCCTGGGCCTACAGGTTGTGGGGGGGTGTTGAGGAATGATATTGGCAAGTTCTGGGTGTGGTGGCACTCTCATTGGGAAATCAAACCAATCAGTGTGTGAAAGTCGAGGCTACGTTCATCAATATTAAATTTGCCTTGGAAAAGGGCTACTCTAAACTTTGGGTGGAGGGAGACTCTCCAAACATCATCAATTGCCTGTGTGGAATCCAAAAGCCTAGTTGGACTATTGAGCAACTAATTAAGGATGCTATTATGATGTTAAGATCTTGTGAGGAAATTTGTGTTTCTTACATCTGTCGAGAGGGAAACTCATTAGCAGATTTTTTCACTAATGAGGCTATCAGAAATAATGAGTATAAGGCATGGGAGGAGTACTCCCTCCTTCTCGAGGGTGCTAAGGTTTTAATGGGAAATGATGGATATGGTTGATCTTATTTGCTGGCTTTATATTACCATTTTTACCTACATTATAGTTGCATGTTTTGTGGGTATCTCTTTGCTTGTTGGCTCTCAGTCGAATGTCTCTATCTGAGGGTTTCTATTGCTGGTAATTGTGAATATGGGGGGTGACTAAAGTAGAATTGAGCCCCATTCATGTGCGAGTCTAAGGAAAAATCATAAAATTTGGAGGATCCTTGAGCATGGTAACTTCACACCTTTCCTAGAAAGCCTACATGGCCACAATCCCAAGGCTTCAGCGGATTTTGTTTCATACTACCATAATCATAAGCTTTAGGTTAAGGGAATGGTATTCAAGATCAATGAGGAGTTTATAGTTGCTATTACTGGGATGCCTATGGTTGGTCAGAAATTCTTCAAAGCTAAGAAAGAGCAATGAAGAGGTTACATGTCTCAATTCTTTAAGGATGATGAGTGGAAAAAGCTTATCAAGATGCTATCTTAGGGCTACGAGAGGATGTTCCTCAAGAAAATTTGGGCAGATATTACAAATATTATCATGCAGTATGTGACCCTTGAAGGTAGGTTTACTGCAATATTAGGCCATCATTTCACTTTGTTAAATAATTTTAGGCATGGGCTGCTCACATAAGGACTTGAAGTCAGAAAAAGAACACTCTAAATCCACAATTCTATCAATCAAAATATTTGAGGCAAATCCCTTTGAAATATTTTGCACATGTTCTTTCAATCCCTTGATCTTGATATTCACCTTGTTGAATTCATGTAGATTCCACTTCACCAACTTGAAAGTGAAATGATGGCCTAATATTGCAATAAACCTACCTTGTTGAATTCTTGTAGATTCCACTTCACCAACACGAACATCAAGAAATTGTTGAAAGCCTACCACATATTTATTAAGAATAGTGTTGATTCCTTGAAGGTCCTGTTCCACAAGACTAGTGAGGTAAGAGAAGACTGGCTCTACTTTACTGAGTTGATGGAGAAGGACCAGGCAACTAAAGGAAAAGGAAAAAGGGTTGGGAAGGATAATGTTAAAGGCCCTGCTACTAGAGGGAAGGGGAACATGAGGAAATCCTTTGAGGAAGAGAAAAAATAACTGTTGGACATGATTGATCTTCATAGGAACCAGGAGCTTGAGGTAGCTAATACCTTAAGGAGCATAAAATAGTGTCTAGTTCTATGTTTTTCTTTGTTGTTTTCCTTATTGTTGGGTCTTTGTTTGTTTCTTGTTGTTTTGTTACTTTTTTGTTGATGGTTGTTGTTGATGGCTTAATGTTTTATCTTTAAGTAACATTTTGTATGTTTAGTTGTAAAGGGTTTCAGGTACCTTCAAAACTTGTTTTTCCCATATAATCAAAACATCAAATTTAAACAATTATGATAAGTTTGGATGTTTTTTATTCTCTTGAAAAAGATGAACAATAATTTTTGGTTTCATGGAATATTATGTGGAGCTAAAACTAAAAATTGTGGTAATGAGAATTTTAGTAGAAGAATAAAAATAAGAAAAGGTAGAAGGAGGAGAAGAAGAATGAACATGCATAATGTCTTCAAAAATGTTATCCAACATTTGAAAATATTCTTTAGAAAAAGAATTATTGAATGCACTAATGTTTTGGAGAAAGGGAACTAACGTGGTCAGATAACTTGCATTCACCAAACAATGAGAGAAAGGAGGTGAGACAAGGTGGGTTCACGGACATGTAATGGGGGAATTTTGATCTAGTAAAAATATCATGGTTTTCTAACTAAACAATTCTAAAATTACTTTATTCTAGGATTTTATAACATCAAACAAAAATATTCTACCTCTACTTATCAAGGAAAGTGCAAAATAATATCAATAATCTCATAAATTCTTATAAGTCTTAATAAAAAATATCTTTTATTTATAAGAGCGTAAAATAAAATATTGATAACTATAAATTGAGAGAAATTTTATAAAAGCAAACTAAAGGGAAAGAAAAGGGATGAAAAGAGGAACCTAACACTAGACATTATAGCTCTCATTGTCCTAGATTCTAGTACATCACATGGATGTTTGTGTGTTACACTCATCCATAATACCATAATCCTAGAGAACTTCCAAAAATTATTTAAATTTTTCCCATCAGTTTACTCAATCTATTAAACCAGAAATGGGAATATACCAACAAACTTCATATAAAAGGTAGATGAAGAGAATAAAGAGAACCGCATTGCATTTAACAAAGAAATGAAAATGAGTTTAATAAATATGAAAGCACTTACAAACCTCCATGCGTTTGAATGCTTCCAAAATACTTGTAAACACAAGAAAATGGAAAATTACTTGATGTTTTAGGGGCTTTGCTTACGATCAAACTCTTGTATTGATCTTCTAACCTCCATGGATAGCCAGATAGGAAAAATGATAGAAATATATTTGTTTTCTTAACCTATGTGTATCTAGGAATTAAGAACAACAATAAAACAATTTGAAACTAGAAATATCAACCCTAGTCTATGGGAATGACTACCATACTATATAAAATTTATTAAATAGGTGGTGGTCTACACCAAATTGATTTTCCCAAAGATAATGGGAGATGCAATATAAATAGAAATTAATATTATTTAATCAAATAATAACAATACAACCACAAATGGAGATTTCCTTGAGGATTTGAAAGATGTACAAGTTAAGCAATCTTGTGAGAGCTTTATTCAACGATGAAAAGAAAGAGAATGCAACAAAAATGGAGTCCTTGCATCTTCAATAGAAAATTTAGCAAAGTTTCTCCCAAGAGAGCTAAGAGAGAGAGTCGAGATCTAGAATAAAAAAGATCATTTTTCTAAGAGGGAATGAGAGTTTTGTTTGGTCAAATACATGAGCATGAAGTGTTAATTTTCCAAGTAATATTTACAATGGGTGTGAATAGAAAGTTAAGTGGGAAACCAATGTTTGAACATTTAAAGCTTTAGGATGCCAATGCATTATATAAATATTTATGCATTGTGATCATGTATTGATGAAATATAGTTTAAATGTACATGATTAATATGACCCTAGGTACCATTGGTTGGTCATAGCTAAATCTACCCTGGACATGTTTGACTTATGTGCCTTTGTAGATTAGTTTATAGTGACAACTTTTTGAAAAATTAGATTTTGATTTCTATCAAGTGTCATAAGTTGTGTTGGTGGTTATGTATTCTAAGATGTTATAATAAAAAATTGGATACCTTGGAAGGTGTCAATGGAATACATACATGTACATTAATTAAATCTTTTATACTAATTAATAATACACTTTGATTTAAGTATTATTTATTTAATGAATGATAAATTGTCATCTAAGTGTGTGATATCATACTAGTTATAATCACCCTAAGTGTATCCAAGTTTGTAATATCAACTAGGTGTGTAGTATTATGGGGTAACGATTTATCTAGATTTAGTGATAAGTTTGTATGTAGGCACTTGCATTTTTTTCATTTTAATATAGAGTGTTCGTGACAATATATGCCCCCTTCAATTGGTTGCATTGATCAAACACAAGGAATTTGAAGAGAGGGAAAATCGCATATGAAGTATAAATTAAGTTGATCATTTAAGTATAAGAATCACGTAAAACAAGTGTTTCATAAATTTATCATTTGAAAAATATATAAAACATCTCAAATGATATAAATGGTAAGCACATGGGATGGAGATAAGTGTGAAAGAATTGAACTTTTCCCCATTATAGGTAAAAAAAATGGTAATGCAATCCCCAATGGCCAAAAATACTTATTTAAGTACATAAGGCACTAGGTTAGGCATATGCCCCTATTGTGGCATCCATATTATAAACACACAATGGTTGAGGCAATTAAACTATCCATAGTGGTAACAAATCAAGTACCATGAGATACACAAGCCATGAACACAAGAGCTAACTAGGCATAAGACAAAAGAATGCAAAGGAACATAAATAAGATATCATAAACATGTGATAAAACTTAAGTATTACAAACATAATGATCTAATCATAAGGGATGGAAGTTAGGATCAAAACTGGATAATCATGGGGAGTAAAAACAAATAAAGATTATGGTAAGGAAAAAAGCAAGGATGCATGTAATATTTGGAAGTAATAAAGGAAAATGGGAAATTGATGTGGTAGGCATGAAAAAACATAACAATAAATAAGGCATGCAAGATCATATCATTAATCAAGGGATATGTAAATATTCATAAGAGCAAACATGTCACATAAGAAAGAAGGAAAATTCCCTCAAAATTGGGAAAGGTGAAGTATGAAATGACGTATGTGAAGGCACAACAAATAAGACATAAGGAAGGGGTCAAATTTTAGAAAAAAATATGGGTTTGTAGGTGTATAGTTTATAAGGAAGCTTGTGAATCAACAAATAAATCTAGGAGGGTCATCATTATTAGCCTCGTCCCAAAAAATATCATCACAATGCTCATTGATTCTTGAATTTTATTCTTCATGTGATTTGTTTCTTATATCAAATGCACCTCTTATTGATAATACTTTATAAGCACATTAGTAATTGGCTACACAATAGGTGGTTTCTCTTTTATTTCATGTGAAAAAACTAAAAATGAGGTGTATTCTAGTCAATAGGACCATTGTCTTGATGTACAACATTTTTTTTATGTGATTTATGAGTTTATAAGTATTGCTAATGCTTATCTTCCCTTTATCCACAATGATTTGTTTTTTGATTTTGAGATTAGATGACAACCTTGTGTAGAAATAAGGTTATGAAAAATAATAATGGAGATATATTTATGTCTATTAGGTGTTTGAATGCATAAAATTTATATAAGAAGCATGAAAAGAAGCAACAATCCATGCAAACGACACAATAATATGTTGTACTTCATTCATTAATATAATGTGAATATACAAATAATTGTAGAGGTGATGAAAGAAAATTATATTCCCATGATTAAAAAAGGAGAAATAATCCACCTAATTTTCCAAAATACCTTGGAGTCCAAGAAAATTAGGTAAAATAATGTGACTAGGCTTACTAGTTAGTAGAATAGTATAATGAGATGCATTTATATAATAGATTGTTAGTTGAACCCTCCACAATATGCTAACAAAGTCATGTATTTATGGTGTGCTTCCCACGTGGCCAAGATTGTGCCAAATGTTAGATCCATATGGTGCTAGTTGGTTGGAACAATTATGTGGAGTAAACATAACCATGATGTATCAAATGTGCATATAGAACCAAATTTGATTATATTAGTATAATTTCATGTTTTGCTCATGTGTGGGTAATGAACAATACATAAAAGTTCATAGGAGTTGGAAATATTGTTGAAGTTGGATGTAAACTCCTAAAGTTGTGTGACATGCTTTAAGAGTGCACATATGGTTATCTTGTGTAGAGTTGTGCAGAGCTATTGGAATTGGTACTTTGATAGATATTCACAAAACCATTTTTATAGAGTGTGTCATCCATGCATAAAACACCTTTGCACTACACTATGTTTTGTGTGCAAGGTAAGATTGAGGTATGAGATGAGCTTATGTCGATCCATTATGCAAGAACATGAGTTACACAACATTATACAAATATTATATAAAGTATTGAGCTTTATGTTTGAATGCCATTCATGTATATATTGAATGCCCACATACACTATGATAGAAACAAAATTACTTGGTCATGTGCAGTGCAAGTTTATATTTATCTGTGAGGTTGACAAGAGGTAATATAATAAGATTTTGTTGCATGAATTGTTCTAATACCATATGTGGAGGATCTTCCAATGTAGTAAATTATCTAAAGGGATTAAGTTTATGAATTGTATTAAGTTAATTATTATAGATGTTCAAATTATCCTGATTGATATTGTGCACTCAATTCTGATCCTCTAACACCAATTCTTCCTTAAATCACTTCTTTACTAACCAATTAATTGAATAATCCTTAATTAATTCATCGAGATTCCTCTTTTAATTAAATAAATCAACTTTATTTGATTAAATCATAAATCATCTTATCCTAATGTTCCTTTTTGATTAAATAAATCATTTTATTTAATTAAATCCTAAAGTCACCTCTTTTAATTAAATAAATCAACTTTATTTGATTAAATCTAATGTTGTTCATTTAATTGAATAAATCAAACTTTATTTAATTAAATTACTAATATTCAATATTCCTCTCATTTTGATTTAAATAAATCTAAAAATCTAAATCAAATGTCATATCAACTAATTCCATCTAAGTTAATTAACTCCTAATACTAATCTTCAAATCCTCTAGCTTTTACAACTTGCACATATAAATCAATTTATTTGATTTATTAATTCCTCTATTTTCATTCAAATGTGGCATCTCTTTGGAATATTCCACCAATTTGAAATGTCCCTCCCAAAAGGACTTGTCCTCCGACATGGCATTTATGGCTCTTACATGTCCTTTTTCTTGAGCCAACTTGGCATTAACTCATCTTACAACTCTTCCTCCACAAGCCATCTTTTGAATTTCAAATTCCACCCATATGCATTAACTTGCACATTGTTCAAAATGTGATCCACCTCTCTTCAATAGCATGTTGACAAGTGGCACAATGCCATTGGTTTAAGTTTAATCCCACATTCTTCCTATTTCTCATTCCTCCATCCTTCTTTCCTATAAATAGAGGACTTCTCTATTGATTTGGGATCCACAACTTTATGCAATATTACTATCTACATATTTGAGCAAGTTCATCCACATTTTCATTCAAGTTTTCATATATTTCATCATCCATAGCTAGGCTATTGACAATTTTCATGAAGGAGAACACAATCATCATCAAGCTTTGCAAGGAATTGGGAAAGGGCTTCTTTCCACATCAAAGAAGCACCAATTCCCCCATGGGATGCTGGTTTGAATGTTTTGAATAAGATTTATTAGCTTTCATTTGATTAACTTTTCTTTATTTCTTGTTCATTGTGTTTGAATGAATTGCATGGGGAATGTTTGTTATAGACTTGTTTATTGACTAACATTGGTTTGTTTGATCATGTTGGAGCAGGTCTAGACCAACCATTCACATTTTGGTACTAGAAAGAGGGAAAATCTTTCAAAATTAACACGTTTTTTGGTCAATTTCATTATTTTTTCAAATTTTGTGTCTTAAGGAAACAAATACATTGAGAAGGACAAACAGTGACGCTATCAATCCAGTGTCGCTATATGGCGACGTTGTCCCTACTCCAAAATGCGACGCTGTAGTGATTCTCTTAAGGGCTGGATTTGACAAAATCTAAAGGGAAATGCTATGCAATATACCGACGCAATTACAATCTCTATTTCTCCATAGAGTGATGCCAACTTCACCAGAGTGGCGCTGACTTCTTCAAACCGCGACGCCTTCGTGGATTGCGACGCTGGAGTTGGGTAAAAGTTCAACTTTCAAGTTTATTTTAACATGTGCTTTATGTTTTTTATCACCTTGAACTTTTAACCTATTTGTGGCTCTGTTTTCTATATATTGACTAGCTTTTGTAGGTTGAGGTGATCAAGAAGGGAAGAGGGAAACAAGCAGAAGACTTCCTATGACACTATCTCATAATTGTAACAAGTGTTTTTAAACACTTTGGGAGCAATTATAATCCCATCTTTAGGATATTATTATCTTCAGTTTTAGGACTCAAATAAATTTCATTTGGGTTTTAAAAAGAATAATCAAAGGGCTAAAAATAACATTAGGAACTTACTAGATTTGGTTTTTGGTTTTAATAATTGAACAAACAACTCCAAACATTTCATCTTGGTGCTATAAAAAGAATCCATTATTGCTTTTTGAAGTCTAAAAATGAACATGTGCCTTTCTTGTTTTGTAATCTTTTTTACAAACTAATATCATTTAAAAGGCGTATGCACTTCTCTCGTGCTTCACGATGATATTGAGAATCAAAATACTTTTTGGTGATATTAGGTTGTGTAAAAGATTGCCTACACACTTCAATTTGGGTTTTTAAAAATTGAACAAATCTTGCTAGTGTGAGTGAGTACATTGTGTGTGTTCTCTCTTTGTTCATGCAAACAAAGATTGATCTAACTACGAATGTGCTAATTCACTTTTGTTTACCTTTAGAGGGCCTGCCTTGGTGGGAAAAAGTACTCACCCCAAGGGAGCGACCCAAGCGATAATGAGCTTTGGCCAGGCTCTTTTGAGCCACTATACAAATTTGTGGTTGCAAGGAAAGTTTGCAATCAACTTAGTGATGCATGATAGCTCTCCCCCAATATCTTTATGATGCGTAAAGCCCTTGTTCTAAGGGTTGGGAGACCTCTTGAGGGAGTTTATCATCGTGTCCTTTGAACCGGATGCACTTATTATGAACCATTGTGTAGTAGCCAAAAATCCCAATATTTGTTGGTGTCAGGAGGTCGGACCTCCGGAGCCATCCCACATACTTGTGATTCTTTGTAGAGATGAAAAGTTCATCATGGGAGATTCATGAGAACTGAAGCCTGGATAACCCATAGAAGTGAGTGTCGTGGAGGGAAGCCAGTGTGGTTAAGATTCTATTCATCCGCTCTGAATAAGCACAACTAGATTTATCCAAGTGGGAAATTCAACAAATATTTTCTTTTCCATCTTAGGATTGTGCAATTTGAGTCAGTTAAACACATTGCTTGGATCCAAAATCTTGAAAACAAACATTCAACAAGAACATCAAATTTCAAACCTTTAGAAGAAGCAAATACCTTTGAAAAATCCAAGTGCTACTGCTTGTCCCTACAGATTTCATCCTTAGAGGCTTATGAGTATTTGGATTTGTATCTCAATTTTCTCTCTAAACTCAACATTAGGGAACTATTTCCTTGATTCTCTTGATTTTCACATAATGGACCTTGTGGGATGAAAAGAAATTGAGACATTAGACATTTAGTTGAAAAGTTAAGCAAGAAAGTGTTTGTGGTAAAAGGAACTCATTAAGCAAGATAAGAAACAATTAAACCTCACATGTGTGTCTTCAAATGATTTCCAAAAAGATCAAAATCCCAAAACAAAAGTCTTTGTGCAAAAGTTTCAAGTTTAGGTGTCATACTCGAAAATTCACCAAGAAATACATTAGGAAGTGCAACCAAAAGCAACATCTCAAGATAAGCAAGAAATTCACAAGGTTTTATAGACTCATTCCTTTGAACATTCTAGATATGTATGCTCAATTTGAACCATTTCTTGGTTGAAAAGCTCTTGGAAGTATAGCATGTTCTTCAATACCTAGGTCTTGTAAATAAAGTCTCTCTAAGTTCACTTATGATCAAAATAAACACTCTCATCCATCCTCAAAAATCAATCAAAATTCATCTCACAAACAACTCTTCGAAATCTTGGAAAAAATCCTTCATACTAGACTTTTGGCAAATCCTTTAAATCAAATCAAAATCATCTTGTTTGACTAAGTGTGCGTGGATGAATCCTTCTTCACACGGTTAAATTATCACCTTGTGAACAAGTTTATTCCAAGACAACATCTAACCTCTTGGAATTTATGAGTTCATTATCAAATCCAAATCAAATCCAAAATCAAATCCAAATCAAGTCAAAATCAAATCCAAATCAAATCCAAAAGTTCTAAAGTCTAGTATCTCCTTAAAGGTTCCTTAAGAGTTCAATCATCCACATCATCCATCTTTCATTATCTCATCACTACTCTTTGATCCTTAACATCTTATACTTTCTTTTTGTACCTAAAGTTTAGACCAATCTAAGGAGTTAGAGGTTCACCTCCCATATTCCTAAAAATTGATCCTTATTTTATGGGCCAAACTAGATCTCAACACAAGAACATGGAAACAAACAAAGAAACATCCACTTCGAGTGACTTGAGTCAAACTACACCTGAAATCAACCCCATTGGATATAGCAATCCCCCACTCAATCTTCCTCAACTTCCACAAGATCTTCAAGAGGGAGGTTACCAAGTGGAGGATATCACCAACAATGTCTTAGGAAAGACTCAAGATTAAATCATAGAAATGGTCCAAAATCCTAAAAATCACAAAATTGTCAACACAATGATGAGGCTTAATCCTTCACAATACATTTTAGAACTAGCAAAGTAAGGGGATAAACTCCCTTCTGATTATGATTTAAGCAGTATTGTGGAGAAACCTCTTGGGATTATGCCACCGGTCTCATTCACACCTTCCTTCTAAAGCATCATTTAACCCATCCCGCAACCAATTTCATCTCATGCTCCAAGTCAACCCATAGTTACTAAGGGGAGTTCATTGCTTCATGCTCTTCAAACACATCCCCTTGTAAATAACCAAGACTTGGATGCAAACACCATCTTGGGTTAATCTGTCCCTCAAGATCCGAAACACCCATACATTCCACTCATCTTTCATGACACCAATAATTCATCCACTTTCACTGCAACACCAACATATCCTCTTAACACACAAGTATCTCTCCCCATGACCTCACAAGGAGAAGATGGATTATTTGGACAAGGGGGAATCTTTGATCCCTCATCATCATCATTTTCTGAAGGGAGCACACCACCCATCTTCCCATCATTTCCCCCTCTACCACTAACATCGACACTAATCCTCAGTTTAGGTAAACCCCCTTTACCCATCCTTAATCAACAAAATTAAAACAATCTTCTAATTGTGAATCAAATCAACATACCAAATCCTCCAATCATGCACCGATATCGCAACACTAGGTGGCACCAATCCAAACAACACAATCAATCACTGCACCATCTATAAATGTGGTCTCCAAGGAACTCGCATATCCACTGCACCATCTACCACACAACCCCCTATTATCAATCCAATGACACCTCAACAACCACCTCAACAAACTCTCATCACAACATCTCATACCATTCCAAATCCCCCACCTCCACCACCAAAACCAAACATGGCAAACCAATACAACATCACACTGCAAACAACCCAACAAGCCTATCAAAAAGCACTTCAACAATTTCAAAATCAACAAGTTATGCAAGCTACACAACTAGTTTCCCAACAAGCACAAACATAGCAAGCTGCACAACAAGCACAATAGGCTGCCCAAGCCCAAGCTTTATTGCAACAACAAGCCTCACAAGCTGCCCAAGTTGCACAAGTTGCTCAACAAGCTCAAGCTTAGGCACAAGCCCAATATCAAGCCCAACAAGCACAAGCGCAAGAACAATACCAAGCGCAACAAGAAGCGGCTCAGCTACTAGCCCAACAACAAGTATTGTTGGCACAACAACAACAAGACCAACAACAAGCATTGTTGGTAGAACAACAATTTCAAGCATACCAATAGGCCTTGATCACACAACAAAGTTTACAACCGCCTCTCACAAACATGCAAAACACCCCACTTGTTACTCAAACAATCAAACCACCCCAAAACACATTCATCCCACCACCTGATCCACAAAACAATGTGTCTGTAGAAATCAAATTTCTCTCACGACAAGTGGTAGACCTACAATCTAGAAAAACAATGAAAACACCAAGCAATTTGTGCCCTTATCCATTTGATTGAAGCATTGCAATGGTTCCATTCCCAAAAGGATTTAAAATCCCTAAATTTGACAAATATCATGGAACGGGCAATCCTGAGGATCATATCAGGGAATTCTAGGTACATTGTATGGAAGTTGCATACGACAACACTTATCTAATGCAATTATTCCCTCGAAGTCTAGTTGGACCAACAATGGAATGGTTCTCTCGCCTTCCTCTCAGAATCAAAAAGTTCCATTGTGGATGCATTGATACAAAACTATGCATTCAACATAGGCATGGATGTGAGTTTAGAGGAACTATCTGCTCTCAAAAAATCTAAGGGGGAAACATTCACATCCTTCTTACAATGATGGTGATCTAAGGCCAATAGGAGCAAGTGGACTATGTCAGAAGAACAAAAAATTTGCACCATCATTGCTAATCTTGAAGGAACCTTATCCTTCCATCTAAAAAATGCAAAGCATCACCACATCGACTAGTTGATCCCCAAGGTGCTCAATATCAAAAGATCCCTTATTACACAAAGGGAGACACCTACTTATTAAGACAACCACCCATCAACTAGTTATAATGGAAAACCTCGCACATGGGAAAATAACAAGAATACCACTAACGATGGTGTCGTTGACTCCAAAGTGGTCATCAATGCACCAAGGCAAAACACACAAACATATCAACAATCGTAAACCAATAACCAAAACAACACACAAGCCAATGTGGTATCACAACTACCCAATAATCAAGCAGTCAACAATTTGAATAATCAAGGGGGACTACCCCCACAAAACAAGTATCCCCCCAAATGAAAATACACACCCCTTGGGGAATCAATTGAATTTTTCATGAAAAAAATGGTACAAGAGAATCTCATTAAAATCCCCGTTTATGAGAATTATCAGGAGCCCCAAGTGAAACCACCATGGTATAATGAAAATCACCTTTGTGATTTTCATAAAATCAAGGGACACATGATGACTAGTTGTATGAGACTAAAAAATTTGATCCAAGACCTTATCGATGATAGAACCATAAATGTTGAACAACCTGTAGGAAACCAGGACTTAAAGATATACATGAATCTGATGCCAAATCACAATAAAGGGAACAACCATGGAAAGGAAAAGTATAACAATGTAAACCATGTTTACGACCATGTTGTTGCATCCTTGGATGAATGGGTCAATGTTGTCAATGTCAAGGGAGTTAGAGCTGACTATGGAGTTACCACACGCGGTGGAAGAGTTACTATCCCCAGACCATCACAACCACCTAGGGCACCAACCTCTAATCCAAAATCCATTCCCAATGGTTACAATGTCTTGGACTAGCTGAAAAGAACCCCCACTTAGATTTCCATCATGGAGTTATTTAAGATCTCACCTGCACATAGGAAGATCCTAGAAGAAGCATTGGCTTCATCCATTGTCCCCACGAATCTTGATGCAGATCAGTTCCAGGCTATGGTCAGACACATCACCATGCCACATCTCCTAACATTTTTTGATCAAGACCTCCCAACGCAACCATCTCATAATCACACACTCCATCTCAAGGTCTTGGTCCATAAAAATAAAGTCAAAAGAGTCTTGGTGGATGGGGGTGCAGGTCTAAATATCTATACTCTTAAGTTGATAAATAATTTGGTATTCTTTGAAGACATCATTGAAAAATGTAAAGGTATTACAATCAGGGCATATGATGATCAAGAAAGAGTGTCTGAAGGCACTATTCAACTCCCTATTCAAGTAGGGCTAGCTATCATAGAAACTACCTACCAAGTCCTTGATCTAGAATTACCTTATAATATCCTCCTGGAGCACCCATGGATTCATGGGATGCAAGTTGTTGCCTCTACCTTCCATCAATGTGTCAAGTTTCCCTATCAAAATCAAGAGGTCACAATCCATGGTGATCCTAAGCCATTTTATTATTGCAAAAATCTGGAAGCCAAGTACTACAAAATCCCCCAAGCTCCAAAGAATGATGAAGGCCTTACAACTCCATATGTAGACCCATCTACCTTAGCCTCCACTTCAAAGACAAAGACACCCACCATTCCTAACATCTCTGATATCAAAGTCATTATCCAAGACAATGGGTGTGGGGATTACAAAATGAAGAAAAGTGCCTTTGTTATAGGAGAGTTACCTCAATCAGCTAGGTCTCACAGGCAACCCCAACCAGTTGAAACATCATCCCAAACTTTTAAAGTAGACCCCTCCAGATTCAAATGTTGGGGGGGACCTAAGTCAGGAAATGGTAGATGAAAAAGACATATCAAGTCTATTATACCAAGATGAAAGGCCTATGCCTGATCTTCCCATGGATGATAACAACAAAGGGCTATAGATGATGCTTGGTATGGGCTATAACAAAAATAAGAAAATTGGGTAGAATGACAATGGTCTTCTAGTACCTATCATTCCTGAGAAGAGTATAAGGAATCTTGACCTTGGATGTACTCCTCTAATGTTAACCATACTTGGCAAAGGTGCCTCAGTTAGAAAAGTCAAAGCTTCCCCCTTAGTTTCGGTATTGATTACTTTCCCTTTTAAGGACCCCCTCACTGACTTACCCATGCTATTCAAGGATTCCTCCCTTCACATGATTAGTACCCTATCTTTTGAGTCAAGCAACCAAACCCATGAGCTAAACTTAGTCTATCCCCAACTCATCGATTACAACCAACAAGGACCACCAATTTTAGAAACATTCAAAAATGATGAGGCTCTCTTAGAATTCATGGGATTGTGAGATACTATACAATGTGGAGATCACAAAGCTGGGTTCGACATTATGTTGGACACACATGCCTACTATGGGGAAATGATTCAATCCTTTAGTCGCAAAAGTGAAAATTTAAGAATAATATCTAAGTCTTTGAGTGAAAACCACACTATGGCACTCTTCGGCCCAAAAATAGTAAAAATAAAGGACACATCCAATGGTGAAAACCTCTCTGAGGCACTAGAGGATGAGGGATTCAATCTTCCCCTTAGTTCTATTCATCAAGAGAAGTCAATAGTCTTAGTAGAGAAGTGCAATCCGGTCAATTTGGGAACAAAAGATACACCACATATCACCTTCTATGTAGAATCACTTTTGACAGAAGAACAAGAACTCCTAACTACTTTTCTAAGGGAAAGAAAGATAAAATTTGCATGGACCTATGCCAACATGCCTGGTCTTGATCTAGAAGTTATGGTTCACCATCTAGCTATATATCCAAAAGCAAAACTAGTGAGACAAAAGCTAAGCAAGATGCATCCACAAATAGCATTATTGCTCAAGATGGAATTACAAAAACTCCTTGATGCTAGTTCCATACAGCTAATTGATTATCCAGAGTGGGTTTCAAATCTTGTACTTGTTTCAAAGCCCATTGGGGGTATCCACATCTAGACTGACTTCAAGGATCTAAACAAAGCATGTCCTAAGGATGATTTCCCTCTCCCAAACATAGGCATGATTGTGGATATGACAGTGGGACATGAAATGCTATCACTAATGGATAGATTCTTAGGGTGCAATCAAATCATGATAGCTAAGGATGACCAACACAAGACAACTTTCACTTGTCCATGGGAAACCTATTGCTGGAACATGATTCCATTTGGGTTGAAAAATGTAGGAGCTACCTATCAAAGAGCCATGACACTAATTTTCCACGACACGATTCACAAATCTGTGGAATACTATGTGGATGACTTATTTCCCAAATTAAAGAAACATCAAGATCACATAGCTACATTAAGCTCCATCTTCGACAGGCTAGAAGAATACAAGGTCAGGCTCAATCCAAAAAAGTGTGTCTTTGGGGTACAATCAGGAAAATTACTAGGATACATTACATCTATGAGAGGAATCGAGATAGACCTTGCCAAAGTTAATGCAATTCTCAAGATGGAGGCACTAAGAACCTTGAAGCAGTTAACGGGTTTGCAGGGAAGACTCCAATCCATTTGCTGGTTTTGTTATCACAGAATCTAGCAGTGCTCGTTCCACGGATAACCCCCCTACGAAACTTGTCTGTTTCCTAGGATTCGTGAAGTTCAAGCATGCCTAACGAGGTGATTTTGAAGCCACCTCAAAATGCGTTCCCAAGTCTTGAATAGTCAATTCGAGCATTCCCCATGTTCGCCTCGCGAAGACCTTCGAAACGAGATCTCTCGCGAAGTTTCACTGTTCATACTTAGCAAATTGCAAAAAATGCAGTGGCACTGAAAAGTACGCTCCTGCCCTGAAGCCAAAAATTGGCTAAGTCTGGAAAGTGCAAGGGTGCTAAAATTTAGCGCCCCTGCATGCAGTGAAATTGCCAAAAATGTAATAGTGCTAAATTTTAGCGCCATTACATTTTTCTTCGCCCCTTAAACTTTTTTCATGCTTCTGGCACGTTTCTTCATGTTTTCACGTTTTTCGTCAATCGTGCCACTTTTCGTGCCTAAATTTATTGCTCGACTTGAGTTAGGTTTTTAATTTTCATTTTTACTTAAGTGAATGAATTTTCCATTTTAGTTGTTTATATTTTATTTCCTTTTCTCTCCTCTTGCTGTGCGAGCTTCTTTCAAACTGCAAATTCATGTTTTGGAGATTTCGCCATTTCTTCAACATTCTTCGAGTTTTGCTCTGGTAAGTTAGTCTTTTTGCATTGTCTTCTTCTTACTTTTTGTATATGATCAAATGTTTCCATTCGTGTTTTTTCCATTCCTATGCGTTTTGTTCTCACCATTCGCATTTTACATTCTTTCGCTTTTTGTTCTTCTCCTGTCGCGTTTTCTTTACTTCTACGTGTTTCATCATTCGCGTTTTCTCTTCATTCGTTTTTGTTAAAGTCTCCCTACACGTGTTCTTCTTCATTCGCGTGTTTCTCCCTATTCTTTCACAAACGCAAACTCTTGTGTTTCATATTCACTCCATTCTCCACCGTGTTTCTTTTTCTAAACGTTTTTGTTATTCTCTTTTCACATCGCCTTCTCCATTGGCTTTGTTTCAAACTTTGAGAAGATCTATCACTTGGAAAGAAAGAGGTTTTAGCTTTTGAATGCAAAAATGACAATGGTGCGAATTGCAACCCTATCCAAAGACAAACCAAATTATCCTCAAAGCTTTCATTGTTACAAACATTGCATTTGTCAAGCACAAGCGCTTTCGCCATTCCCTCTTACATATGCATTTCGAAATTGTCCAAAACAAAGCAAGAGCGCTGAATTTTGGCGCTAGGACATTTTCAGAAGATGAAATTTTTCCTAACACTGTAAGATGTAAGGGTGCTAAAATTTAGCGACCTTGCATCAAAGGCAATTTTTCAAAGATGTAAGGGCGATGAATTTTAGCGCCCTTACACTTTTTCCTAGTTTCTTCCAATTCTTCCCAAATGAACTTCATTTTTGACTAGTGCACTCTTGAGCCTCATTTTTCCGCATTTGTGCATCATTTTTCGTGCCTCGTCATCTGCTTCATGATTTCCCGTCCTCGTGCTCATTTCACGCTTTCCCATGTTTCCTAACAATTGATGTTTGTTCTGACTAAACGAATTGCAATCTACTTTCAAAGATCATCAAATCAAGAGTGATCAGAGTTCCAGTTCCTTTTGATGACTGCTACCAAGCCTCCTTCTTCTTCGAAAGCAAAAGGCAAGATGAAATACAAATATCAAGGCATCTATCTGCCAACTATGGTGCTTTCCAAAGTTGAAGAAATAAAGGATACAGAAGTTGGTCATCAAGACTTGGTTGACTTCGCAAAGCTAACTAAGATGAAGCCTCTTCCTGATTCAATGAGAGCTATCGTACACGGCAACCTCCACTTGGTGGCGATGTCCCCTACAGCTGTGCACAATACCGAGTTTGTTCTTCAAGTTGCGTCTCATTACATCAGAGAAAGCAGAAGTGTGATCGACTCTTCCGGGCACGAGATTCTGAGACTCGACCCCGACTTCTTTGACATTGTCTTCAAAGTCCCTCATATGGAGAAATAAATTGACATCTCTATATCGAAAGCATAGGAGATCTTTGATGTTGATCCCAATAAAGCTAAACAGTTGATAAACACTCAATGGCTCAAGAAGCCTAGATCATCTATTTCTAGATGGCCGAAAGGACTCCTGAGAAGTGACTTCAAAGATGACGTCAAGGATATGATCACGTTTCTAAGCAGAGTGAAGGGCTTGCCAGAATCATCCACCTTTCACGACTGGATGTATGAATACATCAGGATCATAAGAAGGCAGAAGGTGCATATTGACTGGGGCAAACAAATCAGTGATGAGATGCACGAGCAGTTGATCAATTGTCATACCCTTAGTATCATGACACTAAAGATAACCATCCAATATAATTATAATTGCCAAAGGCAATATTATAATTATAATATATGTAAATTAAAATTCAAATGTTATCACAATCATAATTTTGACAATTTAAAATGTATAAGAAATTCCCATTTAACATTATAATTATATTATAATTGTAACAACATGAAATAAAACATTTAATAGTATAATAATAAAGAAATAATAAATAATAATATCTAAAGGGAATGAATATAAAATAATTGAATAATTCACTTGGGCGATTACTCAAAACTCAATCTAAATAAATAGGTATAGCATCAGTGGAAGGGAAAAGTTCCCTTCAAAATACCGATCAATGTAAGGCACTAGCGGGTTAAAAATAAATAAATCAATAAATAAATAATTTACACTTGACGAATATTGTCATCCCTCGAGCGGATACTATCAAAGCCGACAGAGCATAATGGAACCGATGAAAAGACACCTCCTTTTTGCCCAGAGGCGTTTGGCTGAAAGTCGTGATGCATCATATGCTAGAAATAGGGTCTTCGATGGTCGTCCACGGGGGCATGGAAGAGAGGAGAAAGCAAGCTAAGAAAGCAAAGAGCAATAGGGAAGCATAGTGGCTCAGGTGAGGGATTCCCACTTAGCCATTAATCTTCTAATATCCAAATATTAAATTGATAATCGTAACAATACTAGTAGCATATATTGGAAATTATATTGTGCGTTTTCTGGACCAACGATAATCCATGATCTCTAGAAACCGATCTGACTGACCAACCTGGCTGAGAAACCAAGCTTTGAGATAGTTGTGAACTCCATTCTAATATGTTTTGAATAACTTACATTGCCTTATGTTATGACTGATTTCCTTGCGTTATTAAGAAGAGATAAACATACTGTAGATACGTGTATATATATATATATATATATATATATATATATATATATATATATATATGTTTAGTCACTAACCCCGATTTGGATATATGAACAAGTGTTACTTATATATCAGTAGGAAGAATTACCATTAGGACTATGTGTGGTTAGATACAAGACCGTCACAAGGATGCATATATATAGTAGATATTATAGATCTAATCATAGAAGCAATGCTTTCCTTAGATGGTAAATGTTATTGTGCAAATTGTTAGAATAATGATTTCTTTAGTTTTATTATGATGTTAAATATTGTTGATATTGACTTGAGGAAAATCCATATGTATTTGATTGTATAAAGATTGTCTTCTATGTGTTTTTAAGCCTATTTAGGGGGAAGGGCCTGAGAAAAGTGGTGCCTAAAAACCCCACTTAACAATCCGCTGCGGCCATGGAGGGGTGGGGGTCCCGCTTAACAATCCGTTGTGGCCATGGAGGGGCGGTAGGCCTAGGCCACTTATAAGCTCCGCTGGCTTTCCCCAATAGGTCATGTGTCTTTTGAGGTGATGACGGGATGTAGAGAAAGCAAGTGTAAGTGTTTCCTCTAAGCACACCACTCCGAGGACGGAATGATTTGAGCTAGACATTCAACTCGGGGCCAAGGGGTGGGTCATCCTGTTAGTATGCTTGTGCCCTTGGGCTTATATGGACAACTTCTGGCAGATCTACTCACACCACTCCTCTTCTGGTTTCATTATTACTCTTGTAATTATGCTTATACTTTGGATGTTTAGATATTAATGCTAACAAAAAAAAATGTGTTAATTTGGTGATTACAGGGTTTGAATCTAAGGATCATTGAATTAGGAGAAAATTCATTTGATAGAAGAACCCCTAAACATAATCAACAAGCAAATTCTAGGACAGGTCCGGTAAGGGACATTACAGTGGTATCAGAGCAACTTTCTTGCCATCCTGTGGGAAACTATGAAAACCTACCATAGGAAAGGCTTGAGGAACAACCTTGAGAACAATCACGATGGGGATGACCTTATAGGTGACCCCCTAAGGGGAGAGCTTAGAACCTTTATGGAAAGTAGTGAGAAGAAAACCCAAGCCCTTTTGGAGCAAAATGAAAAAGCTAACCAAGCTTTACTTCAAGCCCTCCAAAATCTGAGCAGCGGTAATAATAATGAGGCCAACTCTAAATTTTCTGAAAACAATCTTTTCACCCCCTCACGGGACATGAGCTCTAGACCCACCCAACCTCCTTTCTTGCAAAATGAAGAAAACTATATCAATGGGCCCCCCGTAATGGATGTGGATAAGATTGTGGAAGCCTACTATAGGTTAGAGCCTGAAAGAAGGGAGCTAGTATCTTTTAAAGACTATTGTGAAGCCAAACAAAGAACTATTCCAAGGAGGGTGGAGAGGAACTCAATTGATAATGAACTCAAGAGTAGAGTAAGAAAATTAACTCTCCCTAACTTTAATGGTGAAGACAAGACCACTGCCCGATCATAGGTTCAGAAATTAGATACTTATCTCTCCCTTAGCCCGATGATGGAATCGAATGCAAACAAATTTTCCGTGTTACACCTAACCAGAATGGCCCATGATTGGTGGCATCACGGTCTCATAACTCAAGGACATCAACAAGTCAAGACCTATGATGACTTTACTCAAAGGTTGATCAAACGATTCGACCAAAAACACCCCGAGTGGTACTTCCATGAACTTACTAGAGTAAGGCAACATGGAACTATTGAAAACTATGCCGCTGAGTTCCAAAGACTAGCAGTCATGGTCCCTGAAATTTCCCAAGAGAGACTCACTTATTTGTTCATAGAGGGCCTAAGGGGATCAGTCAGAAGCTTGGTGAGTGCATTAGAACCCACTCGCCTAGATGAAGCCATTCAAAAGGCTATGAAGTTTGAAGAAAGTGGACCGAGGGACAAATCCAAGAACTCTTCCTCATCATCCAAACTCCCTCACAAGGAGGAAGGGCCGAGAAGGGACGATTCACTAAGGACATGTCCTTATTGTAAGGGGAAGCGAGACCATGGACATATGTGTCAGGCAATGAAAGACCTAAAAGAAAAGGGTTTGTGCTTCACATGCAATGGACCATGGGAACGTGGTCATCGATGTAAAAGAAAGGGCCAAGTCCACAAGATAGGAGCAACCCCTGAGGAAAAAAACAATGAACAACCAAGTAAGAAATCAAGGTACAAGGACTGACCTCAAAAAAAAAATATCCAATTTAAAGACGGGACAATGCATAAATAAAGTTTAAATCTAAACCTACACATCTAAGATCAAAGGAACGTACGGATCAAGCAATCTTTCTAATGAGAATTGGGAAAACTTCTTCATAAGAGCAATACATAGCTTTGAGTCACACTCCTAATCCTCTTCTTGAGTTCTTATCTTAGAAGACATCCAGGTTACAAATTGAGGATTGCTTGAGGGCAAGCAAATTCGAGAGGGGAGGACTGTCATACCCTTAGTATCATGACACTAAAGATAACCATCCAATATAATTATAATTGCCAAAGGCAATATTATAATTATAATATATGTAAATTCAAATTCAAATGTTATCACAATCATAATATTGACAATTTAAAATGTATAAGAAATTCCCATTTAACATTATAATTATATTATAATTGTAACAACATGAAATAAAACATTTAATAGTATAATAATAAAGAAATAATAAATAATAATATCTAAAAGGAATGAATATAAAATAATTGAATAATTCACTTGGGTGATTACTCAAAACTCAATCTAAATAAATAGGTATAGCATCAGTGGAAGGGAAAAGTGCCCTTCAAAATACCGATCAATGTAAGGCACTGGCAGGTTAAAAATAAATAAATAAATCAATAAATAAATAATTTACACTTGACGAATATTGTCATCCCTCGAGTGGATACTATCAAAGCCGACAGAGCATAATGGAACCGATGAAAAGACACCTCCTTTTTGCCCAGAGGCGTCTGGCTGAAAGTCACGATGCATCATACGCTAGAAATAGGGTCTTTGATGGTCGTCCACGGGGGCATGGAAGAGAGGAGAAAGCAAGCTAAGTAAGCAAAGAGCAATAGGGAAGCATAGCGGCTTAGGTGAGGGATTCCCACTTAGCCATTAATCTTCTAATATCCAAATATTAAATTGATAATCGTAACAATACTGGTAGCATATATTGGAAATTATATTGTGCGTTTTCTGGACCAGCGATAATCCATGATCTCTAGAAACCGATCTGACTGACCAACCCGGCTAAGAAACCGAGCTTTGAGATAGTTGCGAACTCCATTCTAATATGTTTTGAATAACTTACAGTTCCTTATGTCATGACTGATTTCCTTGCGTTATTAAGAAGAGATAAACATACTGTAGATATGTATATATATATATATATATATATATATATATATATATATATATATATATATATATATATATATATATATATATATATATATATATATAC
Organism: Sequoia sempervirens; assembly: GCA_007258455.2. Lineage (NCBI taxonomy): Eukaryota > Viridiplantae > Streptophyta > Pinopsida > Cupressales > Cupressaceae > Sequoia > Sequoia sempervirens. The sequence goes on from VDFB02363335.1 coordinate 96,188, forward strand.
CTAACTATATATATATATATATATATATGTTTGATCACTAACCCGACTTGGATATATGAACAAGTGTTACTTATATATACAGTGGGAAGAGAATTACCATTAGACTATGTGTGGTTAGATACAGGCCAGTCCTGGGATGCATATATATAGTAGATATTATAGATCTAATCATAGAAGCAATGCTTTCCTTAGATAGTAAATGTTATTGTGCAAATTGTTAGAATAATGATTTCTTTAGTTTTATTATGATGTTAAATATTGTTGATATTGACTTGATGAAAATCCATATGTATTTGATTGTATAAAGATTGTCTTCTATGTGTTTTTAAGCCTATTTAGGGGGAAGGGCCTGAGAAAAGTGGTGCCTAAAAACCCCACTTAACAATCCGCTGCGGCCATGGAGGGATGGGGGTCCCGCTTAACAATCTGTTGTGGCCATGGAGGGGCGGTAGGCCTAGGCCACTTATAAACTCCGCTAGCTTTCCCCAATAGGTCATGTGTCTTTTGAGGTGATGACGGGATGTAGAGAAAGCAAGTGTAAGTGTTTCCTCTAAGCATGCCACTCCGGGGATGGAATGATCTGAGCTGGACATTCAACTCGGGGCCAAGGGGTGGGTCATCCTATTAGTATGCTTGTGCCCTTGGGCTTAGATGGACAGCTTCTGGCAGATCTACTCACACCACTCCTCTTCTGGTTTCATTATTACTCTTGTAATTATGCTTATACTTTGGATGTTTAGATATTAATGCTAACAAAAAAATGTGTTAATTTGGTGATTACAGGGTTTGAATCTAAGGATCATTGAATTAGGAGAAAATTCATTTGATAGAAGAACCCCTAAACATAATCAACAAGCAAATTCTAGGACAGGT